>CAUYLG010047280.1:0-57027 GCA_963573385.1 Cacajao melanocephalus | reverse complement strand
GGTGTTCTCAGCCTTTTTGCACTGGTTTCTTCCCATTTTTGTGGATTTATCCACCTGTCATCTTTGTAATTGCCGACTTTCAGATTGGGTCTGAGTGGACGTCCGGCTTGTTGGTGATGAAGTTTTTTCTGTTTCTTAGTTTTTCTTTGGCAGACGCCCCTTTCCCACTGAGCTTGGCTTTCCCAGGTTCAGCTGTGCTTACTGTGAAACTCTCAGACCTCAGCGCTTCCAATTGCTGTTCTCCTTGTGGGGATGGGACCAGCCGAGCTGGACTCAAAGGGCACCCAGTCACATATACTCCGCACCAAGAAGCGCCGTGCCATGCCGGGGCGCCGGCAAAATAGCCGCGCTGGCCAAAAAAGTCGCGCCGGCCAAAAAAGTCGCGCTGGCAACCCATGTGGCTCCTCCGCTGGGAATCTCCCAGTCTGTGGGCAACAAAAATTCGTCTGAAAGTGCGGCGTCCACTCGCTCTCTGCGCTTTCACTGGAAGCTGCAATCCTGAGCTGTTGTTAATCGGCCATCTTGGATCTCTCTTGGAGCCTACATTTTAATAGGGCAGGCAGATAATAAATGAGTAAATGAAAAATAAACAAAATACTTAAAGATTGCAGTAACTGCCACAAAGGAACCAAGTGGAGTGTTGTAATGTAGGGGAAAGGGAATACTACTTCATTGCCTTCCCTCCTCCCCCAGCTACTTAGAGCTTTTTTTCCCCTCACCCTCAGGTTATCATTAAATTTCTGACTATCATGAGAAATTAGAAGGTTTCAGATGTGAACTCCTTCATCTTCCTGCAACTAAATCTGAAAACATTAATACATTTTCTTCCCCTTGTTAACAATAGAGGATGTATTCCTTTTCCATTAAATGCCTATCTTTCTGTTATCTTCTGGATCTAATCCCTTCTTATTCTCTCGAGGATTTCATTTCTTTGATGATTTGCATTCTCTCCAGCGTTATCAACCTCCCTTTCTCTGCTGGATCATCCCTACACAATACAAGAACACCCTGATATCTCCAACTCTAAAAAAAAAACCCTTTACTGACCTCACTTCTCTATGCAGGTACCGTTACATTTCTCTGTCCCGTTTCATACCCAACCTTCATGAACACATCTCACACACCTTCTTTACTTCCTTCTCTCCCATTTAATTAAACACTTGCAGCCATAAAAAAGAATGAGATCATGTCCTTTGCAGGGACATGGATGGAGCTGGAGGCCATTATCCTTAGAAAACTTACACAGGCACAGAAAACTAAATACCACCTGTTCTCACTTATAAGTGGGAGCTAAATCATGAGAACACATTGACACATAGAGGGGAACAACACACACTGGGACTTTTTGGAGAGTGGAGGTTGGGAGGAAGAAGAGGATCAAGAAAAATAACTAATGGGTACTTGGCTTAATACCTGGGTAATGAAATAATCTGTACAACAACCCTCATGACACAAGTAACAAACCTGCCCCTGTACCCCTGAACTTAAAATAAAAGTTAAACAAAAATAAGTAATATCTCATTTTGAGTTTGCTTTGCATTTCACTAATGATTGATTTTGTTGGGCATCTTTTATGTGCTTATTGGCCATTTTACATCTTCTTTAGGGAAATGTCTATTCAAGTTTTTTGCCCATTTTAAAATCAAGTGTTTGTTTTATTGTTGTTGAAATGTTCTTTGTGTATTCTGGATATTAATCCCTTAACAAATATGTGATTTGCAAGTATTGTATCCCATTCTGTGGGTTGTCTTTTGACTTTGTGAATAGTATACTTTACTGTGCAAAACTTAGTTTTTTTTTCATAAAGTCCATACCAGAAACCTAAACAGTCATCACACTTCTTCCAATAAACCTCTGTCAAGGATGTACTTTTTTCTGGCCCCATCAAACTGACCTCTTAGTACACTAAAATTATTTCTGAAAACTCTCCCCTCTTGGACCTGGTGACCCTGATCCTCTTCTCCCCTCTTTCTCTAACCTTCCTTGTTCTTTGCATGTCGATTTGATGGCTCTTCCTGCTCTACCTGATCTCTAAGAGCCAGTGTGTTTTAGGATTTGCCTTGAGCCTCCTCCTCATCTTTCTCTAAATTCTTTTCCTAAGTAATTGTATCCAATTCCATGAATTTAAAAAGACATCTCTATGTTCATGCTGCCCAAATTGTCCTCTTCAGCTTGGAACTTTATTTAAAACTACAGAATTGCCCATTGCTTACCTTCTTGATGGGCTCACAAGCTTCTCAAACTTAACATATCCAAATGGGATACTTGACTTGTTTCTCATTCACCTTACTGATCTAAGCTTTTCTATCTCATTTAGCACCACCCTCCACCCAGTTAATCCAAAACCTAGAAGTTATTGTTGGTTCTTCCCATTCTTTCTCTCTCCAAAATACATCTTGAAACTATCTCCTTTCCATTTGCACTGCTACCTTTTAGTCCAGGGGACCATCATTTCTCCATTGGACTCATGCAACAGCCTCTTAAAGGATCTCCAAATTTCCTGTCTTGCTACACTTCAATCATTAAAAAAAATTAAACAGTATCTTGATACTCATTTCCAGATAGTCTAAGAGTCACTTATTTCCAATCTATGTTCTATTTATCTACTATTGTTCATTTTCTTCAGTTCTAACTTTTTAATCCCAGAAATAAGACATAATATTATTTAGACAGTGTCTGTTTCAATTTATTTACCTGTTTTCTGTTTTGTTTGCTCTCTATACTTTTTTTTTTGTATTTCAGATCATCCTTCTGTATCTTTCCCCCTTTTTCTGAAGTATATCTTAAACTTTTTTTAGATATACTTAATTACAGGAACTGCACTTAATTTCAGAAGTATGTCTTTTAGAGCAGTTTCTTGGCAGTAAACTCACTCAGTTTCTGTTTAATCTGTAAATGACATTATTTTACCCTCTTTTTAAAAAGGTCATTTTGCCGGGTTCACAATTTGGTATTATTTTCTCTCAACGCATTTAAGTTGT
This sequence comes from Cacajao melanocephalus, assembly GCA_963573385.1. Classification (NCBI taxonomy): domain Eukaryota; kingdom Metazoa; phylum Chordata; class Mammalia; order Primates; family Pitheciidae; genus Cacajao; species Cacajao melanocephalus. The sequence continues at coordinate 54,046 of CAUYLG010047280.1, read as the reverse complement.
AGCTCTACTGTTTTCTAGTTTCTGTTGCTAGCGAGAAGATAGCTGTCATTCTAATGGCCACTCTGTTGTAAGTAATTTCTCGTTATCAAGCGACTTTCAAAATCTTCTCTTTGTGTTTTGTGTCATCCAGCTTTCTACTGTACTGTGTGGATTTCTTTTTATTTATCATATCTGGAATGTTTTACTTCCTGCATTTTTGGGATTTATATTTCTTATTAGTACTATAAAAATTGTGAAATCACCATTATCTTAAATATTGTCTCTCCTCCATTCTTTGTTTTTTCCTCCTGGGATTCCAATCATACATGTATGTTACACTATCTCATTCTATTCTCAGTGCCTCCTCTTTTTTATATTTTCTTCTTCATTTCCCTGTGCTACCTTCTGCCAAGCTTTTGGATATATCTTCTAGCTAATGAATTCTCTCCTAAATTCAGTCTAAAACTATTGTTTACCCAGTCCATTAAGTTTTTTTATTTTCATATTTTTCATTATTAATAGTTCCATTTCCTCCAAAACTTATTTCTTTTCTAATAGTTTCTTATTGAATGTTTATCTTTGTAATTGAATTATTTCTTTAAACACCTTATACATAGATTTAAAAAAATATTCTGCATGTAACTGTCTCACATTCTTGGGATCTTTAGGGTTCAAAATCTATTGCTTCATGTTTCAGCTGATTTTCACTCATAGTGGCTTCTTTTGTATTTACTTTTTTATTGTGATTTTATATATATATATAAATTAGCATTTTAACAGTTTCAAGTGTACAATTCAGTACATTAAGTACATTCGCTTTGTTGTGCAACCATTACTACTCTCAATCTCCAGAACATTTTCATCATCCAGAACTGAAATGCTGTACCTATTAAACAGTAACTCCCCATTTCCCATCTCAAAGTAGAAATGGGTAACCATCATTCTACTTCCTGTCTATAAATTTGACCATTATAGATACTTCATATGAGTGGAGTCATAGTCATACAATATTTGTCCTTTTGTGCCTGGCTTACTTCACTAAACATAAGTCATAGTCATACAATATTTGTCCTTTTGTGCCTGGCATACTTCACTAAACATAAGTCATAGTCATACAATATTTGTCCTTTTGTGCCTGGCTTACTTCAGAGTTCATCGATTTTGTAACATGTCAGGATTTCACTCCTTTTTAAGGCTGAATAATTTTAAATTGTATGTATACACCACATTTCTTTCATCCATTTGTTTATTGATGGACATTTGGGTTGCTTCCACGTTTTGGTTATTGTGAACAATGCTATTATGGAGATTGGTATACAAATATCTGTTTGAGTCCCTGCTTTCAATTATTTTGTGTATGTAGTTAGAAGTGGAATAGCTAGTCATCTGGTAATTCTGTGTTTAATTTTTTGAGGAACATGCTTGTAAAAAGATGAACTCATTTCTTGGTCTCAGTTGTGAGAGTCTTCAGACCTAACACGGGGAAGCTCCCTTCAGAGATGATTTGCTTTGGTTTTGTTTCAGCCAATGGGGAAGAGCTGTCCTGAGACAGAACCACATAAACCACCTGAAGAGTTTTGGCTTAGAGCAAGAGTCCCTGGCTCAGCCTTTTCACCTAGGTATTCTTTCAAATTTAAAAATCTCCTCAGTAGCCTTGATAGAAGATAGGAAAGCCCTACCCTTCTGACTATCTGACAGTCCTTACTGCCCACCACTGCCTGCCCCGACTCTAAGTCCTCAGTACTTCAGCCCCCAAAAAGGCCCTTCAGTTATCTGTTTGTTTTTTGGTGGTGGGGAGGTAGCATCATTCTTGGAGACTTCTCCCTTGTTTGAGATCACTGATGACTTAGACAATGTGTTCTCCTATTTCTGGTCTAGCTGTTGAAAGCAGGACTTCAGAGCTCCTCATCTGTCATTTTTCTTCAGTCATTATTTGCACGGTGCTACAAGAGACTGGCTTATGATTCTCCTTATCCATAGCCCTTCAAGAGCTTCCTGCACACTTGTTACTACGGCTTACAGGTCCCTGTGGGACTTTCTTGCCTGTCTCTCCAGCTATAGGGCCCATGATGCTCCTTCTTTATTTCTACCTTCAGATACATGGGTCTTTTTTTTTTTTTTAATTTTTTTTTAATTTTTTTTTATTTTTTGAAAGAAAAAGAGAGGAAAGAAAGTGAGAGTGAAAGAAAGAAAGAAAAAGAATGTATGAGAGAAAGAAAGAGGAAGAAAAAGAGGGAGAGAGAACAGGATTCTTGTTCTACTACCCAGGCTAGAATGCAGTCTAAAAATGGGCATTAAAAACCTCTTTTCAATTTCTCTTTTCAATTTCTCAAAAAGGAATCATATATAAATTACAGTTTGTAGATAACAATAAAAGTAACTTCAACATGTAGTGGAAAGCAGTAATGCAGGCATTGCCAGACCTTGTTCTGTACCAGGATTTATCATTTATTACCTTAAAAACATGGGCACATATCTTAAGGGCTGTGGACTCAAATTTTTTGTGTACAAAGCAATAATAATAAGTACTGCCTACTTCAGTGAATTGTAGTAATGATTAAAAGACTGCATGTGAATGTTATTTATAAACTATTTAGATCGATATGTCGATGTAAATTGTAAGAAATCAAGTTATGTAGACGTCTTATATTTCAGGTGAAAAATGAAGAATTTATAAGAATTAAGGATTTGTCTAAGATCACATAAATACATAAGAGCAGAATCAAAAACCAGTTTGTTGTCGCTTATCACTTTCTGTTTATTTCTGAATTGTATTATTCAGCTATCATTCTTTTCCGTGTCTTCTTCCAGGAAATTTTACTAGGAAAAAAGAAATTTTAGACAGATATTATCATGCATTATAAATCACTACATTCCAATTCTTTTATGTGTTATCTTTTGAATTTTTCTTCTAAAATTGAACTGTCACATTCTTGCAAGAAATAATGTAGCTAAGGTACATTCGTTTTATATGAAAGAATAAGATATTGTTTTGCACTTAATAGATTTAATTCATTTACCACTTAGTGTTTAGTATCTTTAAGAATAACCTAAATAATTTTTAACCAATTATAAGTCCCTTTCAAACATCAGGACAGTATTAACCTACAAGCTAATATATTTTCACATACTTACAGCACTTGTCTTTTTAGGAGTTAAGATAAATCTGATTAATTATTTTAGGGGCAGGGCACTGGATAAGAACTACTATGGCATATGCTTGTGTAGGTGACTAGCTAAAAATTATGTATGCATTATTACATAATATAAGTACATAATATATAATATATATTAATGGGGTTGTGTGCAAATGCATCTAAAATCTTTAAAAAGTAAAGCAATAATCAGGCATCTAAGAATAGTAAAATATATACACATAAATTATTGGAGATTACTGATTCTTCAGAGAGAAAATCATCTATCAAAATAAAAAATAAATTATTGTATAGGATGAAATGATATATAATTAACCAAATCTGTCTTGTCTCCAAAAAGACTGAAAGTAAAATAAGACAGACTATCAAACTCAGGGGAACTTAGTGGTCCCTCTGAAAGAGTTTTAAAGATGGATTTTTATTTCATTCCGTTTATATTGCTGCCTGCATTTCTTTATCTAAATCCAACTGCTCTCAACATTTTTCATTGAAAGATGAACCATCCACATTTGAATTTTAATGGCAAATCACATCCAATGCAGAAACTGGTTTATTTCTTGAATATGGTCATGATGAAACCTGTTGCAGATTTATTTATACGTGCCTAGGATCCTAACCCTCACCTTGACACTTGATATGTTTCTTTATTAAGAGAATATATGTAATTTTTCAAAATAGGCAAGAGGCAGATTTTAGTGAAATATTACTCTTTCCAGGTTCTTGCAATAACTAGCTCTTTATTACTTAAAGAATTTTTTAAAAATTTAGCTCGCTACTATGTAAAATAAAATTACTGTACAACTACAGAGATAGAAAGTAGATTGCTGGTCATCTAGGGCTGAAGGGAGAATTGGGAAGAAATACAAGTGACTGCTACAAAATACAGGTTTCATTTTTTGAGTGATAAAAGGCTCTAAATTGATTGTGGTGCTGGTTGCATAATACTCTGTGTGTACTAAAAATGATTGAATTGTACATTTTAAATGCATCAACTGTATGGTATATAAATTATATCTCAGTAAAAGAGTTAAAATTTTAGCCTACAAAATAAAAATAGAACAATTATACTTTTACTTTTCAATAGTTAATTTAATAATTACCATGAATGAAACAATTTTATAACAATAGTTTGATAATTCCAAATTTTGAATATGTTTGATTATCATGGCTTATGTGTTACATTACCAATATAGGTCAAATTTATAAGATTTATTTCAAATGATCACATTTTTTGACCAAAGTCTATATTCTTCTTTAAGATTCAAATAAGGGGAAAATACCATTATATTGAAATAGTGTCTTCTTGCCTAAGACTCCCAGTAGGGAAAAATTACCATTGTATTGAGACACTGTTGACTACTTTCTCATGCCAGGGATTTACTTTGATGTTCAAAGTGTTTTTAAGAGATCATTGCTACATTTATTGTTGATATATTATAAATTCTTATTTACATATGTTCAACTGTCTAATTCTCATCACACCCTAATTATTACCATATTATAGATTATTAAGTTACGAGAAAGATAAGGTAGGTAGCTTTATCAGTGGCAACATTTGTAAATGGTAAGTCCAAGACCTCCAGATATGACTTGAGTCAGACTCTGGAAATTCAGCTTTCAAGTATTATGCATTATGGCTTGATAAGATTCATAAACATAAACAAGAGTTCTTGATGGTGTGGCTGGGTAAGGTTGTGTCCATATTTATTATGAAAACCAAAATAATTTAGTAGCAAGTCACATAATTTGGTACAACATTGTACTATCCTTTTGATGACAGAGGTTTATTATAGTGGTAGTAATAGGGCTTTATTATATTGGTAGTGATAAAAAATGCCTCACATTTACATAATATTTGATCTATGAAAGAACACAATAGAAAATTATAATTGCCATATCAATGTTAAGGATACTGAGGTATAAATGTATAAAATAACTCAAGGACAGTCATGCAGCTAGACAGTGGAAAAGGCCAACTATTCTTAGCATAAAAGATTTACACAGTATTTCTGAAGAGTCAAGAAGATTATGTAAAATTTTAAATGATCTTCTGCTGGGAATTCAGACATTTTAGTCTTGTAGGTAATATTAATTCAAAACAGCAACCTTTAAACTCTCTGCCCCTAGTAAACTTCTCCTGACTTTCCCACCATGAAAATCATTGTTTAAAGGCATGTAGGTGTGCCTAGGCATGAGCTTATTGACAAGTAGATCAGTTAACTATAGGACATCTTATCAAATATAGTATTAAGCACTACTTATGGCTATTTTAGAAAGTTCAAGTCACATGAAAGCCTAATTATATCTTTGGTTAGGAATTTCCAAAGCATCTCTAATTTCTTGCATTTCAGATACATACTCCACATTATAATAGAAGTCAATAACTGTATAATCAGAAAAGCATGTAAAGGAAAATAAAAGATGTACATTTCAACATTTCAATACCCAGCTGAATCAATAGAGAGTGGTGTGTGGGTATATGGATCTGGGGAAAAACAGGGCAAAATACATTCTCTGTAGATCTGGGCTTGATATTAATGCTCCTTTTCAAAACCTTAAATCTTAAATAAGTATTAATATTGGAACCTGGTGTCTCAGACATTTTCTTATTTTTTGGTAGTCCTTTCAAGTTGATTTTCTAGAAAGATTTGTTTATACTCCCCATTAATGTTTACAACCACACTGAATAACAAATCCTCTCCAATACGGCATCTGACACCATTCAACAAGAAGAGCACTCCTTGTGTTCAATTACTTCCATGTTCAAAGGTCCATGAACATTTCAGAATTCATCTTACTTGATTTTTCAGAGCCTGTTACAAAATTGATCCTTCTTCACATTTACTATGTTCCTATGGTCCCTGTGATGCATATCATCTTTCTGTTGGTACTTTAGTGATCTCATCTTCTTTCTGCTTTGGGCTTTTAATTTTTCTATATCTATTAACTAAACTATTTCTTCAAGATTACATATTTATCTCTTTTCACTGTATGTTCTATCACCAATATTGTTTCTATATTTTATGAAAGAAATAACAGATATATTTAAGGGAGAAAAAGAATACTAACAGATAGAATACAGAGGTTATTTGACCAAAAAACAAAAAACAAAACCTAAAACAAAACCAGGATGGTAACTTGTGGAATACTGGAATAATAATCTCTGAAAATCTATGATTAGTTAAAAGCAAAACATTGGCAAAACTGCCAAAAATAATTTTTAAAATTTAGGAATTAAAAAAAGCTATGACCATGTAAGAAAGTTTTATTTGATAATAATTGCTGAATCTGGTAAGGAGAGTACATGTTTTATATTTTTACCTTTTCTAATCCCATCACTCTCTCCAGCTCCAGAAAACCCTTGAAAATCAACAAGCTCTCCACAAATATTAGCAGTCAAAACAAACAATGTATCAGTCACTGAAGGAGAAATAATAAGTTTGTAGCTACCCAAAAGCTTCATCACCAGAGAACAGGCTAATTTGACCAAGAAAAAAGACAAAAAGATTAAATTACTAAAATCTGGAATTAGTGGAAAGGCATTCCTGTTAACCTATAAAAATGCAAAGAATTGATGTTCATCAGGGATACTGGTCTGAAATTTTCTTTTTGTGTGTGTGTGTGTGTGTGTCTCTGCCAGGTTTTGGTAGCAAGATGATGCCGGCTTCATAAAATGAGCTAGGGAGGAGTCCCTCTTTCTCTGTTATTTGGCATAGTTTCAGAAGGAATGGTACCATCTCCTCTTTGCACCTCTGGTAGAATTCGGCTGTGAATCCATCTGGTCCTGGGCTTTTTTTTTTTTTTTTTTTTGGTTGGTAGGCTAACAATTACTCCCTCAATTTCAGAACTTGTTTCGTCTATTCGAGGATTTGACTTCTTCCTGGTTTAGTCTTAGGAGGGTGTACGTGTCCAGGAATTTATCCATTTCTTTTATATTTTCTAGTTTATTTGCCTACAAGTGTTTATAGTATTCTCTGATGATAGTTTCTATTTCTGTGTGATCAGTGGTGATATCCACTTTATCATTTTTTATTGCGTCTATTTGATTCTTCTCTTTTCTTATTAGTCTGTATAGCAGTCTATCAAACTGAATCCAGCAGCACATCAAAAAGCTTATCCATCACGATCAAGTCAGCTTCATTCCTGGGATGCAAGGCTGGTTCAACATACACAAATCAATAAACAGAATCCATCATATACACAGAACCAATGACAAAAACCACATGATTATCTCAATAGATGCAGAAAAGGTCTTTGATTAAAATTTAACACCCCTTCATACTAAAAACTCTCAATAAACTAGGTACTCATAGAACATATCTCAAAATAATCAGAGCTATTTATGACAAACCCACAGCCAATATCATACTGAATGGGCAAAAGCTGGAATCATTCCCTTTGAAAACCAGTAGAAAACAAGGATGCCCTCTCTCACCACTCAACATAGTACTGGAAATTTTGGCCAGGACAATCAGGCAAGAGAAAGAAATAAAGCGTATTCCAATAGAAAGAGAGGAAGTCAAATTTTCTGTTTGCTGATTACATGATTGCATGTTTAGAAAACCCTATCATCTCAGTCCAAAATCTTCTTAAGCTGATAAGCAACTTCAGCAAAGTCTCAGGATACAATATTAATATGTAAAAATCACAAGCATTTCTATACACCAATATAAACCAATTGAGAGCCAAATCATGAGTGAACTCCCATTCACAATTGCTACAAAGAGAATAAAATTCCTAGGAATGCAACTTACAAAGGATGTGAAGGACCTCTTCAAAGAGAGCTACAAACCACTGCTCAAGGAAATAAGCTAGAATACAAACAAATAGAAAAACATTCCATGCTCACGGATAGGAAGAATCAATATTTCTAAAATGGCCATACTGCCCAAAGTAATTTATAGATTCAATGCTATCCCCATCAAGCTACATTCATTTTTTTCACAGAATTAGAAAAAAATACTTTACATTTTATATTAAACCAAAAAAGAGCCTGCAGAGCCAAGACAATCCTAAGCAAAAAGAACAAAGCTGGGGGCATCACACTACCTGATTTCAAAGTATACTACTAGGGCTACAGTAACCAAAACAGCATGGTACTGTTACCAAAACAGATATATAGACCAAGGGAACAGAACAGAGTCCTCTGAAATAACACCACACATCTACAACCATCTGATCTTTGACAAACCAGACAAAAACAACCAATCAGGAAAGGATTCCCTATTTAATAAATAGTGTTGGGAAACCTGGCTAGCCATATGCAGAAACCAAAACTGGACCCCTTCCTTACACCTTATACAAAAATTAACTCCAGATGGATTAAAGATTTAAACATAAGAACTAACACCATAAAAACCCTAGAAGAATACCTAGGCAATACCATTCAGGACATAGGCATGGGCAAAGACTTCATAACTAAAACAACAAAAGCCAAAATTGACAAATGGGATCTAATTAAACTAAAGAGCTTTTGCACAGCAAAAGAAACTACCATCAGAGTGAACAGGCAACCTACAGAATCAGAGAAAATTTTTGCCATCTATCTATCTGACAATGGGCTAATATCCAGAATATATAATAAACTTAAACAAATTTGCAAGAAAAAAATAACCCCATCAAAAAGTGGGTAAAGGATATGAATAGACACTTCTCACAAGAAGACATTTATATGGACAAAAAACATAAAAAAAGCTCATCATCACTGGTCTTTAGACAAATGCAAATCAATACCACAATGAGATACCACCTCATGCCAGTTAGAATGGGATCATTAAAAAGTCAGGAAACAACAGATTCTGGAGAGAATGTGGAGAAACAGGAACACTTTTACACTGTTGGTAGGAGTGTAAATTAGCTCAACCATTGTGGAAGACAGTGTAGTGTCTTCTCAAGGATCTAGAACCGGAAATATCTTTTGACCCAGCAATCCCACTACTGGCTATATGACAAAAGGATTATAAATCATTCTAATATAAAGACACATGCACACATATATTTATTGCAGAACTATTCACAATAGCAAAGACTTGGAACCAACCAAATGCCCATCAATGATAGGCTAGATAAAGAAAATGTGGAACATATACACCATGGAATACTATGCAGCCATAAAAAAGGATGAGTTAATATCCTTTATAGGGACATGGATGAAGCTGGAAACCATCATTCTCAGCAAACTAACACAGGAACAGAAAACCAAACACCACATCTTCTCACTAATAAGTGGGAGTTTAACAATGAGAACACATGGACACAGGGAGGGGAATATCACACACCTTTCAGGCTTTTCAGGAAGTGGGGGACTAGGGGAGGAATAGCATTAGGAGAAATACCTAATGTAGATGACAGGTTGATGGGTGCAGCAAACCGCCATGGACATGTATACCTATGGAACAAACCTGCACGTTCTGCACATGTACTCCAGAACTTAAAGTATAATAAGAAAAAAATGCAAAGAATCATAAGAGAATACTGAAAACATTATAGAAAAAAAATCAAAAGAATACACGCAAGTACAGTTACATCTCAGTAACATGTTCAATATAGTTGTAGTATTCTAGATCAACATTGTGAACAAGTTGCATTCTAGACACTAACAATTAACCATACAAGATGAGATTGAGAGTGATTCCATTTGCAAAAAATATCAAAGCACACAAATCAAGAATACATTTAACATGATAAGTGCAAGGCTTGTAAACCGAAATCTACACTGAAGGTAATTTTAAAAGATCTAAATAAATGGACAAATTTTTCACATTCATGAATTGGAAGCTTAATATGGATAAGATGGTAATACTTCCTAAATCAATTTAATGATTCAACACATACTCTATCAAAATCTCAGCTGCAATATTTTTGGAGGAACAAGTAAGTTGTTTCTAAAATTCATATGGAAATGCAAGGAATCCAGAATAAACAAAACAATGTTGAAAAGAATAACAAAGTTGGAGGGCTCACATTGATTCATTTAATGTTACTACATAGCTACGGTGTTGAAGATACTGTGGTACTGCTATAAAGATCAAAATAAAAATCAACAGAGAAAATTACTACAAAATGAACTCAGGACAACCAAAATAGAGATATTTTGACACAAGAAAAGGTGATGAGCCATAAATATGTGCTTACTTTTACAACTATAATTAAATGAGGATTATAGAAAGGCAATATTCTGTATAATGGCCATTTGATCTGACAATGTAGATAGAGCACACAAACACAAGGGAGATGGAAATAGCACATGTAAGAAATTATTTTTCTTTCCATCAGTAATAATCAGTGATGGCAACAACAGTATTGTTACATTGTGAGAGTTGTCCATGTAAATTTGCATACAACAAATGAGTACTTAAGAAATATTCTTATTATGATGTCCCCTATATTATTAAAAACTAAAATTTTTAGTATGGGAAAAGAAGATATAGATGTAATATAAAGGAGATCAAGTATACATCCTGAAATTTCAAATTTGAGAAATATCAGCATGATAAATGTATGTTATCAGTTATCTATCATTTATTTTTTCTAGCTTCTCCATTGAAAATGCCTAGAAACAGCCACTCTACAAATCAGCAAGTAGTAATGAGGAAGCCTAGTATAAAGGTTTTTGTCTTTCCAAAAAGATTTGTTTCTACCGCTGGCTCTGCTATTGTAAAATATACCACTCCTCCTTTACTTTCTGCTTCTAAACCTTATGCAGCTTTTCTCTTGTGACTAATGTTGACTTCTAACTGCACAGGGAAGAGAAAATTAGAAAACATATATCCAGCTTAGTAAATTGCTACAATAGAAATCCATCCCATACAATGACTTTTGACATACAAGTGGTTGATAATGTCAAAAACATTGTATGTAAGTAATCAATATGAAAGTTAGGACAGTGGTTATTTGTAGAAGACAGGAGAATGCTAAGATTGAAAGAGGGTAAATAGATATCTTTGGGGTAGGCAGCAAAGTTCTAGCTTGACTTAGGTGGTAACTGTATAGCGTTTACCTTATAATATTGTTCAGTAATCTATATATTTGCCTTGTATGGTTTTATATATCTATGTTTTATTTTATAATAAAATGATCTTTTTAAAAGGCATGAAGATAAATGTATTTTTGAAGTACCTGTGGGATACCTAAGGAGAGATGCATAAAGTTAGTTTTATGTATATTCGAAGTTCAGGAATGAGATTGAGTTAGAAGCAGAGATTTCTTTGCCATCGTTTTGGAATCATAAGAGAAAAAAAGCAAAATGGGAATAGTACTAAGGCCAGAGCCATAGGACAGCCAAAGGGAGATACTGATAATAATACTAAAATGTGGAATAAAAAATAAGACATAAGATAATAAGCTGAAGATGCTATTTATGATGATCTATACACTAACAACTTACTGTCATATGAAATGTTATAGAAAGGTGATTTCTGAAGCAATTGTTCTCCTTGCCAGGCTGAGAATGTATAGTAAAGAAACAGTGACATGTACCAGTTGACAACATGCTCTCCAGCAGCCTGCAGGCTCTTCTTGCTCTAAACATTCATAATAAATGTCAAGTCCTTACAAGAAGTGTTGGCAATGATCTCTTATTTCCTTTAGGGTGTCAAATTTAATATTTTGGCAGAATTTTCATGTTACTCTTGTAATATAACCAGATTCTTTTTATAATTCATGAAGATGAGTAGAAGCTGTGGCATGAATTGGGCAAGATTTTGTTAGATTCTGCAATGCCTAGAAAAGCATGTGTTTTTACATGATTGTTTTGAATTTTTATATTTTTTATTCTTAAAACAATACAATGTTTATTATTTTAGAAATATTTTGGTTCTTTTGGTGTCCATGTAACACTTCTATTTGAGTCTCTGAAAAGCGACACTAAATTTCAATCTTGTTATAAACTGTACTGTGAAGATGTACATTTATTCATTCCAAAGGCAAGGAATTTATTTTATTATAATCAAATGTTTAGTTCAAAAATCTGAGAAACATCACAATTAACTAAAATATTTATTCTAAAAATAATTTCCATTTAGTAAACTTAGGTGGAACACTTCAAATAAAACTGAAGTGCTCTTGAATGTATCCATCATGTGATTACAAAAATTTTACAGGTTTGAAAATGTTAAGAATAATGAGTGCAAGACAATCGAGTACAGGATTAGATAAAACCAGAGCTTACATAACCCTTTGCAGCTATGGCACCCTAGTGGAAAAAATCTTGCTTATTAAGTCAGGTGGAATTTCTTCATTGCAATGGACTATAATCAGAAGCAATGATGAATCTTTAAATATGAGACAAAAACAGCTATTCCTCTGAAAAGATAATCTTACCTCATAGTAATCATCATAAGCCATTGTCTTACATGGTAAGAAAGCAGGAGTATATTGTGTTTTACATACATTCATCCAGGTATGCTACACTGTAAAATAGCACATAAGGAAAGAAGTCTATCATCAAACTACTTTTGAAGGAATTTTTCCATCCTATTTTGTATTCTTGAAACTAATTATCAGAGTCAACCATAACTTTTCTCATTCAAGAAAGAGATGTAACAGGAAGAAAAGAGTTGCTCTATCCGGTTACAGTATCAAGTGTTTTCAACCTCAAACATCTACCATCCTTCCCAAAATCAAACTTCAGTTTCAAAATTCTTTCCTGACACCTGGCTTTTTGAATACTTCAGAGGGCTTCTGAAATATCCAGAAAATAGAGGTAAACATGATTATTTGACGTTTTTAGGTATATGGGATTGCCAAAATGATGCTCAATCTTCTTTAGGTTAGGTCTTGGTGAATAATGCTAATATATGTTCCATAATTGTATGGAACTTCTAAAATTCTAATGTCTTGAGTATATTCTATCAATCATAATTAAGATTTTTATGTTAGGTTATTGTAAACCACAGAGATAACCATATATTTTTGTCTATTGTGTTTCTAACTGTAACTACCCTGGATATTTTGCTATTCACAGACAATTATTGTCTTGATCCTTTTCAAAAGATAGTGTATAATAGACTATAAGACTCTGACAGGTGCACTCAGATACAATTTCTGATTGTATTTGAGACAATTAGGTTTCTGATAACTTTGGAGATTGTGATATTGTAATGAAGGAAAATGTATAAGATTCATGAAGAGTTGAAATTTTCATGAATATCAAGCAAAATCAGAGTTAACTGAATGGACTGAACTCAGAAGGCTGAAGCCTTTTTGACTTTTGCTTGGAATATTGCTTATCCTTACTCTGTTATTCAGACTCAAGGAAACTTATTTTAAGCTATTTATGGCCTTTAGTAATTAATTAAGATATACTCCTATGAACAAGATTTGGGGCATGTTTATTTCTCTCTGCCTGGTTCCTCTAGAATTTGGAAAGTATGTGAGTATTCTTAACTTATGGCAATGTAGTTTTTTGCATTAGTGCAGTAAGCATCTATTTTTTTTTTTCTTTTGCAACAAAACAGAATTGGAGAAAGTGGTTATTTCACCAAGTCTTTGACTAGAAGTGTTTGCTTCCCTTTAAGGAGTCAATATCAACTTGCAGAGTCAATAAAAGCCCAGTGAAGAAACTGGCCTCATACTCATATCTATGTAGTCCTTGTACAGGGTTCCTGCAGATATCTAACCCAAGAGGGCTCATCCCTTAAGGCAGTATTGTTAACCAAGCTTTGCTAAGCAGTTACTGGCCATGCTGACAGGATGTAAAACAAGATGGAGGCTTGATTTCACAACGAATATTTTGCAAGGAATACAGGGATAGTTGGTGTGGTGGGGGAGACATAGCCTAGTAAAACATCTTCTAAATGAAAAAATATTAAATGCTAACTTGCTGATGGGGTACATAAGGGGAAAGAAAAGAAACAGTTTAAAAATGCCTGGGGAAGAACCTCTTATTCAAGTGGTTTCTCTGCCAGGGAGACACATTTAAGTTTACTGTTCAATAGAGTTAAACCCTTGGCCAGGTAAGGGAAAAGCTGCATCTTCAGTGTGTGGCTGGGAATCAGCCAGCCAGCTGGGTAGGACCTTGAAGCCATTCATCTCAGCCACTGCACAGAGGGGAGGGGTAGCAAGGACACCCTGCTTGCCTGTTACTTCCAAAAAAAATGAAGGAAAGGGCCATTCCCCAACCCCCAGGAGGGACAGGGTTTGGGGTCCTGTTTCTCCCATCCTCAGATGTCCAAGGATAAAAATGCTTAGGAGCAACAGTGAGAAATTTTAAGTCCCCATTTCACTCACCACTTCTAGGGTCCCAAGTTGGGTGCCAAAAATGTTGCAAGACTTCCTTAGTTCAGCTAAAGATGGGGTCTGTGTCCATCTCATGGCCATGAAAATTTAGACTTACAGATGGTTTGAACTGTGAGTAAAGCAGGATTTTATTAGGTGAAAGGAAGAAAAGGGGGAAATAGGGAATCTTGCTAGGCCAGAGGCCCTGCAAGAGCACTTCCTGCCTGCAGGTTGAATCTCAGGTTGCATACAGGAAAAGGAGGGGCTGGACTCAGACTTCTCCCTGCTGCAAATGTTGTGCACTTCCCAAGGCTCCGTCTCATTGGGCAGGCTAGTTGGAGTTTTCTCCAGGAACCCCCTTCCACATGATTGTCTCAGTGTCATACATAACTGGATTTTTAATTAAAAACAAAATATAGCAGTAATTATAATTGCTTATATTTATTGAATGATTACAATGTAGCAAATCTTATTCTGAGCACTAAGCATCCCCATGAGGCTAGTATTATTATTATTTTTATTTTGTAAATAAAGATACTAAAGAAGAAAGTGGTTGCTTTAGATGACATCAGTAAGTAATGAGGTAGAGATCTGAAACTTGATCTCTTGTAGAGAACAGATGAATATGTGTGCAAGATTGAAGGTAGAAAGACATTTATAAAACTGTAGGAAAGTATTCAGATAAGAAACAATAACCAAATAAAGATAATAATGAAAAAAGAAACATTTTAAAGCTTAAACCTATTGAATAGATGCTTAATTGCATATGTAAAGAGAAGAAAAGGAGTATAAATTATATTCCACAGGGTCCCTAATTGAATAATGCGTCAGATTTAACAACCAGTTTAAAATTTTGTCAGTTGCACAATTGGTATTTTCAATTTGAATGAAAATATTCAAAATTATCAGAAATTATGTAAATTTATGGATCTCATTAACAATTTAGGAGTTTTTAAAATTTTTTGGTTTGTTGAACTTATTACAGATCTCTCCATTTAAAAAGTGCAAACATAATTTAATTTGAAAATATTGCCTGATAGAGCTTGACAGTGAAAAACAAAAGAAAAAAGTAGAAAAGATAGTTAAATTTGGATTCAGCTCAGTCATTAAATTAATAGAGCTGGGGTACATGGTACTGGGCATTCATGATAGCTGCCTTTATAGATCTGTGTCATTTGAGTATTTTAAAATCTAATTAAAATAGCTATTTTGGCTTGTTATCTCCATCACCATTTTACTAATTTTGTAGGACAAACCTATTTTTATCTTCAGCATTAAATGCTTAACTAGCTCTTGCCCTCCTCTAAGGTAATCTAGGATATTTTTGATTGTGATAAAATTAAAATGAGTTGTTAATGAATAATTTAAAAAGTTGTAACTTTCACTAGAGTATCTCTTTTTTTCTGCTCCTTTTCCTCTATATGATGTCATGCAAACTCATTTACCCAAAGATTGCCTAAATATTTATTATATATGCTGAAAAAGGCCATTCTTTCTACTTTTTTCCAGTTAAGAATATTATCTGCTGTTTATACTCACATACCATTAAAAAATCATTTACTCCAAATAGGTACTATTTTATATTTGGGTACTAGTTGAAGGCTAACAGTGTATACATTCTTTCTTCTTTCTTTCTAGAACTCCAATGATAAAAATGTTGACTGATTTATTACTGGTCATTAGGTTATAGTCTCTATTTGTTTGCAGTCTCTTTTTTCTCTGCTGCGATTGCAAAATTATATTGTGCTCTCTTAAAGTTTACTGATTCTATGTTCTTTTATCCCTACTCTACTAATGAGATCATCCTTTGAGAATTGTTTAATACATTTTTTAGTTCTATGATTTCAATTTATTTTACATGAAATTTTTATACTGAGATTTTCCTTTATTTAAATATATTTATAATCTTGTTCTATTATTATATATAATGGCTGCTTTAAAATCTGTGTCTGGTAATTCCAGCATCTGATTCACTTCAATTTTCTTTTCAACGGATTGTCTTTTCTCATTCCAGATGTGAATTTTTGTTTTAGTATGATAGGCATTGTATTCTAGACATTTGTTTCTATTTGTTAGAAAACTCATGATCCTATTTAAGGCTTGTGTTTAAGGTAATAGCCTCATTTAGGTTTAGCACAAGAGTCCTGGTTTACTTTTCTGAACTCCTCTGGTTCCAATACTTGTTTAATTTTCAGAATCTTTGTGGTTTTATGTTGTTCTGCTCATTTTATTTGGTTCCATGAGCCTCTTGTGATTCCATGCTAGTGCCCAAGGGGGCACAAGTCATTTACCCAGGATGGGTATCTGTTGCCTCCAAGTGGGAGAAGGGAATTTCTGGCCCATGGGGAGGAAGAATGCTTTATGAGTTGAATCAAGTGTTAAGATTGGATCCCACTTGTCAATGCTGCTTGGTGTCCCTTCCTTACATTCTCACAAAAGTGGATATTAGAGACTTATTTTAAACCTACCCTGACAAGCCTTGAAATCAATAATCTTTCCAAAATGTTCTTGTTCTTTTCAAGAGATTATGTTATTAGACATCAACATCTGAGCAACAGCTGTGGTTTATTGCTATTCAGATTTATTTGCTTCTTGAACCTTTCAACAGATAGAATTGAAAAGTAAACTTGTATATATGTATATGTATACACACATTCATACATACAGATCCATACCTATATGACACAAACACATACATACAAATGTAAAAATGAGGTTATATATGTGTGTATGTGTGTATAGTTACACAGATAATAGCTAGCTAGCTAACTAGCTAGCTAGCTAGACAGATGTACAACTATAGAGAGATCCTAGACAGGTTATTAATTGTCTCTGTCTCTCTCTCTCCATGTATATATATATATATATATATATTTGTATATACTATAGGTATATCAGAACTAATGAATTAACATGCATAACTTCATTCATAATCACAATCATTATGAGAGTCAGTGTTCTTTCTTCCCTTCTACACCACATTTGTGTGTTCCCCTTCTATAGTGCGAACTCCTAACAACCTCAATACATTTGTTCATTTTATCAGTTAATTAATACGCTTACTATAGTTTCAGAATTGCTAGAATCATACTAATACAAATAAAGAAGCATAATAAAAAGAGAGTTCATGATTCTTTGCAGGTTTCTCCCATCCCTAAATCTTCTTAGGAGTTAGAGTATACACTTAAATACTATGTTTTGTTTTACCTTGTACTTTTTTCAGTGGGAATGAAAACAGACCTTATCTTATCTTATAATATAATAAAAATAACTTCCTCTATAGTTCCTTTTTGAAAATTGTATCAGGACAAATTCTCTCACTTCATTAATCTTTTTAAAATGATCCAGTTTCAAGTCTTTATTTCATCGTTATTTTTGGAATTTTTAATCTTTTTCACATAGTGGTGAACCAGTATGTATTACTTATAGAAAAAAATAAAAACATAACACTTAATTATCTATTCAACATAAAGTCACACAATTGCATTCATTCAAAGGGACCATTGGAGAGTTAATTTAAATTGTTTTTGCTCGAAAAATTTAGATTATAGCTTGCAGGACTTGTGACTTTCAAATTACCATGACAATTTTCTAATCTTTTATCACGTTGACCTTCCTTCCTTCTGTCCTCCTGTGTTCTTAAAATTGAATTATTGATTTCAAGTTCAATTTGAGCAACGCTCCTATTTTTTCATTTGGATGTAGTGTGGTTAAAAGAGAAAAATAAAAGCCCTTCAGATGGACGCAGTCACAAATTCTAGGAAAGTGCACTTAGGAGGACTCTGATGTGTGATGAGGGAATAGGATGGAGGAAAGAACCAATCTTGCTAAGTACCATAAGCTAATTTTTACTTTCTTCTCACACCTCCTTCTAATCTTGCCACTACACCTTGATTACTGAATTAAAAATTGTGAGTGAAAATCAAGTTAATATTGATCTGATTCATGCAGTTTGCCGAGAAGCTTTGGAAGCATGCACTGAGTTATGAGTGTAAGATACAAAAAGTTTTCAGTCAGGGATGGTTCATAAGCATTTGACTGATCCATGCCATTTCACAAGGCCTTGTGCTGTGCTGTGCCCTGCACTTGATTTAATGTCATGCTGTTGTCATCCTAAAATTTGTAATAATTTTTAAACAAAGAGACCCACATTCTCAATTTGCTCTAGGCCAGAAAATTATATATCAGGTCCCGCTTTCAGTGATACCAAATTTTGGTGAATATTAGAATTTAATTTCTGCATGTAATCTATTATGAGTGTTTGATCTATGAATTACAATCTAACAAACAACCATATTTATAAAATTAATCATATTTGCAAATTCTCTTTTGCCATGTAATATAACATATTCACAGTTTATAGTATTAAAACTTACAATTATTTTCATGGGGTGTGTGAATTAATAAGTCAATCTGCCTACCACAGTGAGTCTAATTTTTTTCTGATGTTTTTTCAATATTAAAATTTCCAATTACTTCAACATAGTTTCTACTTCTACAGAAAAATTGCCTATCTTTTTATTTATTATGATCACGTTTTATGTTATAGCACAGAATATAATTAGGATTGCTACATTAAAATTATTTTCTGCTAAGAATTCTCATGATCAATTTCTGTTACTTGAATTTCCTTTTGAGTATGTTCTGCATATAACTGGAAGTTTTAGTTGTATCTTCAACATTGTAATGGAAATATTGTGGAAATATTGAATTTTGTTTTAATCTTTCAAAATTACTAGATCATTTTTGTGTAGCAGGCAATTTTCTTGGTTGAACTTAAATTATATTGGCCTGTAGCTTATATTTTTGTTTAATTTTTGTAGCTCTGATTCATGTGCTTGCTATTTGCTAGAAGAATACATGTTTCAGGATTTAGCCAGATAGCCAAATATGCAATATATCTATATCAGTTTATACAGAGATTTGGTGTTCTCTTTCTCTCTTTATTATTATTACATAAATATTAATAATAATACATAGGTAACATTATTACGTACAACATTCAGTAAGTAACATCTATTATTTTGTTTCTTTATTAATGATTGTGATAATCATAAATTCCATTGAATGCTTTTCTTAGACCTGAAAGATTACAGATTTTCTGCCAAAGTTTTCAGTCACAGCAAACTGCAATGGCTATGGTCTATCCTCTTACTAAAAGATAAAATATAAATCTCTACCAATGCAGAGTCTGATTTTTTCTGCTGTGAATTCAGGTAGATTTTTGTTTTTGTTTTTGCAGCTCATTTAGATTTTATAGTTGTCACGTATGTGAATGTCCTTTTGTGTGTGTGTGTGTGTAAGAGTATTCTCTGGCAGGCCAGAGAAAGAACTACCATTTCGTTAGGTTTCTTGTATTAATTGTATTCGTGTATGATTTCAGTGAATTAATCTACATTCGTTTAAAGTGTCTGATTCAATGCCGTTTGAAAGATCTATGTACCCATAAACCACTGCTGCAAACAAAATATTATACAAAAGGTTTCCATCAACTCCAAAGGATTTCCCATACCTCACTGGATTGCATTCTTATCCCCATACCCAGTGTAAGGCAAACATAGATCTTCCTGCTGTAACTAAAATTTAGTTTGCATTTACTAGAACTTTCCTATTCTAGTATTTACTTATTCACTTATCTATGTTTTTGGTTCTGTCTTCTTTCATATAGTAAAATGATTTTTATTCATTCAGTTGTTTCCTGTATTAAGATTATTATTGCTTAGTAGTTGTATTCCATTGTCAACTATGTGTCATTTGTTTATCCATTTATCTATCCCTGCTTATTTGAGTTGTGTTCAGTTTAATGCTATTATGAATAAAGTTATTATGAACATGTGTATAGAGTTCTTTATTAGACATGTTTTATTTCTCTTAATATATCTCTAAATGGAGTACACAAATTATAACATAGGTATGTGAGATTTTTTTTAAACTTGAAACTTTCTCAAAATCATTGCACCATTTGTTTTTCCATCAGCAGTGTATGAGAACTATAGTCCAACTTGCCCTCAGTGTTTGATATGATCAGATGTTCTAATGTTAGTATTGTAGTGGTTATGTAGTGGTATCTCACTGAGATTTTAATCTGCTATTCAATAGTGACTAACAATATTGAAAAATGTTTATGTGCTCATTGGCTATTTGTAGGTCTTCTGTTTAAATATTTTATTCATTTTTAGTTTGGCAGGTTATCTTATTTATTTATTTTTATTTATTTTTACCTTCAGCCAATTCACACCAGGTTATCTTTTTATTAATGAGTTGAGAACTTTATTGTCTAATACTATATATTATCTCAAAATGATACACATGTAATCTTTCCCCATTCTGTACTCTGAGTTTCACTTTCCAAATGATGTCTTTCACAGAGCAATATTTTTGTAAGGGTTGTATAAAGATCAGTGTTGCACTTTTTTTTTCTTTAAGGTTTGTGCTTTTCTGTGAGCTACATAAAATATCTTTGTCTACTCCAAGTTTGTAAATGTTTTCTTCTAGGTGTTTTGTAGTTTCAGCTCAGGTTAATTTTTAAGGTTATAAATGGTTTTTTTTTAATCCTGTGGGATTTACACTTGTTATATCACTATTTACTTTTAAAGTATTTCATTTTCCTTTTGTTTTGTCCTGGTAGGTTTGGTGAAATTTTATTACTCTTACATATGCAGGTCTATCCCTGGAGTCTGTATTCTGTTCCATGGAATTGTAGGTATATTATTATAACGATAGTACACTGTCATGATAACTGCAGCTATGTAATAATTTTTGGAATCAGTACTCTAACTTTTTATATTTATACTTTTAAAAAATATGTTTCTCTCATAATTTGTAAAAAATTATATGAATAATATAATAGGAACAATATTCATATTTGGAGCAAACATGATTTCTTATCTTTTTTGTGTACTAATATATGTTCAGCTTTCTTTAATCAAACATTGTGCTTAATTAGAGTGTTAAACAGTGATGGCCTTGGGGAAGGGAGTGGGTCTTTCAGAGAAGTAGAAATTATATTCATTTTTCTCAATAAAGATGGTAAGAATTGTGCTTTTGTGGAGAAGCGTGGAAGATATTCAAGGAGTGGATGCAGACGGCTTTACAACAAGCTCTTTGTTCTTAATTATATTACAATTTTAAAAGTTATCATCTTAAAAGCCAAATGTTATCCTATTTTTCAACCAAATGTTGTCTATTATACATCCTATCTTTATTATTGAATCATGATTGTCTGATATGTGATTACTAAAAGTAGACATTTATTGCAGACAAAGTTACATCTATTTTGGCAGAGTGTTTAAGTCATGCTTCTGTGACAAATCAAGGTTATGTTTACAGACTTTCAATGTGCTTATCAGTGCTGTTGATTCCTGAGTTGTTCTTCACTCACCTTTGCCTTCTAGCCCACTATTTAACTGAGATAAACATAGAATCCCTCGAGTGTTTGATTGCAGCAATTAGAATGGAAAGTTTAATGTAATAAAGAAAAAATAATAACTATAAGTACAAAAATGTTCCCTAGAGACCCTTTTAATGTTTTTTTTTTTTTAATGCTGAGTGGTATAATTAATCAGTGCATACTTCCAATAGAGGGAGGAGAGAGGTTAGAGAGAATCTCATAAACTTACTTGATATATCAGTCAGGGTTCCATCTTCTTGTATCTCCCTTTTTCTCTTGCTCAATATTCTCCAGCCACAGGTGTGTTTTATTTTTCCTTTAACCATGCAAAGTTCATTCTTTCAGCCAAGGAATATGTGTGTCTGATGTTTTCTCAAGAATCTTATATTTCATTGATGTCTCAACTAAAATGCTAACTATAACTTCTTGCAGAGAGAGGGCTTTTAAAATAAATAACTCAGTATAACATAACACCCAATACTTTTTATATCATTCTAACTTTTTATTTGAATATATCTCAAAATTATGAATAACATGAATAAACAATCAATAATTCAATTTCTGACACTATTACTATTCCTTCCTAAAATAATGAAAATTCTATAAAGGCATGGATACTGTTCATCTTGAGGATTGCTTTTATGTAACCCCTAGAAGAATGCCTAGAATATAAATATCCACTTATTAAATATTGGTTAAATTGAAAATGTGATACTTGAAAGTGAAATAACTTTGGGAAGGTAACTTCATCTCTCTGTAATATCAGTGTTTCTTATATAAATGGGGATGATTAAAATAGTTGACATGTATAAATAAAGTACTTTGAGATAAAAATAGTCAAAATAGGAAAAATATGTTTGATTTGTTATAAAGGAATATAGCTTGCATGCTATTTATACTATTTGAAATTTATACTTTTATTACTAATTCAGAAAGTGTATGTGAAAATGGATACAATCTAAAATTGAGTAACCGTGTATTATAGTCCTTACTGGAGTACCACCTAGCGGTACTCCAGTAGGGACTGAGTCACTCAGTCTCAAATGAACTTCAGAGGAAACAGTTTTAGTGTATTTGCCTTCCTGAAAACAATACTTAATTTTTCTTAAAGTACTTCTATGAATTTTGAAAATATTTATTGGGATATATTTCCTACATTCTACAAAGGCATTTAAAGTTATGGCTCATAATCCATCCCAAACCACTAAAAAAGTCAAAACATTTTCAGAAGAACATTGTGCTCATTTATATTGATTTCAAGTTTTCAAAATATGAGTTATTCTAATCATATAAACTTTCATTTGAATTGCTAATTACAAATCTCTTTAAATAAAAGGCTAATTCAGTGTCAAAAACTAAGGAAGTGATAAAAATACACCTGCATGAATGATGGGAGAATATCAAAGGGATATAGGAGCCAATTGAAAGAGCTCACAATGACCATATCTGAAGCAATTTATGGAACAAAATAAATCACAGTATTAGTTTATAACCCAAAGTATTTAATATTTATTCATTCATGCTGATATGAAAACAGATTAAATAATTAGGAGAGAATATACAAATCTGAATAAGAGTTCAAAACATTTTAAGTGGATACTCTTCCTTCAAGGAAATAGAACATAATTCCTAACCTTTAAATGTGGGCTTTGTAGAGGGACTGCCCTTCAAACAGTACAATATGTAAAGGGAGAAAAAAACTACTCAATGGAGAAACCTGAGAAACACTACCTTGGAAAGGTGATCAATGTCACAACAACTATTTAAGCCATCTTGAGTACATGTTCTCTTTATAAGATATAATTAAAATGGCACTTTACCTTTATCATTTCCTCCTCCCTCCCCTGGTCGCACCATAAAGAAAACAGTAGAAAAATACCACCTAAGCTACATTCTACAAACTACCTGACCTATTCTCCAAATTGTCATGATCATCAAAACTATAGAAAGACTAAAAAACTGTCATAGCCAAGGGAAGTGTGAGGAAATATGACAAGTAAATGTAATGTGATATTGTGGATGGGATCCTAGAATTAAAAAAGAAAATTAAGGAAGAATAAAAAAAACTAAATAAAATATGGACTTTAGTTAATATTGATGTATTGATACTGATTTTGAACAGAATGTACCATGCTAATGCAAGGTGTTAATAATAGGAAGAAATTAGTGCAAGGTGTATAATAATTCTACTGCCTATCTCTTTCATATAAATCTAAATCAGATCTAAAGTAAAATAGTTTATTCAGTAATAAGAAAATATAAATTATATATAATTTATATAGAAATTATATTTTATAAATATATACATTAAGTTATATATAGCATATATAAGTTTATATATGTTATATACACACACACACACAGAGGCACACACACAAACCTTCAAAAGGAAAGATAGGAAAATCGGACTTTGTTCCTGTATTTTTCTTTTCCTTCACCATCTCAGAGCAACCATAAACCAAGTACTGGCAGACAACCAGTTTTACGAGAGATTCAACAGCAGAGCTCCAGCTCCAGCTCAGAGGAGGAAAGATCCCTCTGGTTGCAGTTGTGTAGTTTTTCTTCCCAACCCTTTGGATCAAGTAATCAAGCAGATGATCATTTGAACCTCAGGGTATGTTGTCACATGCCGGTAGAAGCTCACCACTTACCATTAGAAATTACCTTTTTCTAATGGCAATGACCTAAAAAACTGCGAATCTCATTCAGGAAATGCTTCATTATACTCAATGTCACCTAAATAAACAACTTGTGATTATAAACGTTGTGATCATTAACATAGTGATTTATATATACAATGTATTGACAAATTGGCAAAAGTAAGAATTTACTGGGTCGCTTAATTTGGCTTCAATGATGATATGTTACTTTAAAACATTTTTACGGTGCCTTTTTCCTTTTAGTCAGTCAATCTTTAATAAAATGATGTAGTCACGGTAAAAAGAAAAAGTAACATGATTGCAGGAGAATGAACCAAAAAAAGTAGCAATGTAATACACTGGCTCACAGCATGGACTCTGACCATGAGCATGCTTGCAAGCCAGCCACAGCCCTGGTCTTATTAGCCCTGAGACTTTAGACAACTTACATAACATTTCTCTCTCAGTTTCCTCATCCTTGAAATAGACATAATAGACCATCTCCATTAGTTTGTTGGGAAGATTAAATGAGATTATTAAATGTCTCAGTACTGTCATTAACATTATTAATGATTTTTTTCACACAAAGATGATTACGTACAAATCATTTATCTATAAGCATCTCTGTGCCTACCACACATACATAATTAAGACAATATGTCTAAAAGGAAGCAGTGTAGTGCAGCATGTTTAATCATTCCTTCACTCAACAGCTACTGCTAGTTACTGGAGGAGCTCTCAATCCTGTGAGTGACACAGACTAATAAAGAGACATTTGGAAAACACTTAAGTGTGTTAACAGGGTCATGTTTAGAGCAGAACCAAGGAAGGGACCTGCATTAGATTGGAGTGGTTAGACCTCTTGGGGCTGCCAGTTGCAGAGAGCGTCAAAAGACAAGAACTCTAAAGCATGGAAAGAGGCATTTCACACAAAGGAAGCAAAGACGAGAGAGGGCATGAATGCCCAGTAAATTGGACATGATTTGGCTTGACTAAAAACTAGGAATATCTATTGGAAAGATGCAAGGGAAGAGGCAGGAAAAGTAGACTTAGGCCAGAAGACCAAGCAGCACTAAACGACATTGCATTTCCACTGTTTCTATTAGGTTATGCATGCCGGGTGGTTCCACAAAAGCAAAACATATAGCAGCACTTTGTGAGGCCTAGGCGGAGGGATCACTTGAGGTCAGGAGTCGAGACCAGCCTAGCCAACATGATGAAACAGCATCTCTACCAAAAAATGCAAACATTAGCAGCATGTGGTGGCATGCGCCCGTAGTCCCAGCTACTTGGGAGGCTGAGGTCGGAGAATATCTTGAACCCAGGAGGCGGAGGTTTGCTGCAAGCAGAGATAGCGCTACTGCCCTCCAGCCTGGGAGACAGAGCAAGACTCTGAAAAAAAAAATATCGGCAAAACATTTATGGTTTTTAATAAGTAATTAACTAGATGCTTACATTGGAAGGGTTGCTGAGGAATAGTTGCTGAGGCCATACTGAGATGTTAAAATCCATTGGGGGAACAAGTGGATTCAGAAGTCTAAGGTGTCAGCTTCCAGTCCTGGTTGACACTTTCCAGTTGCGTAAACTTGATCAAGTTTCCTCTTTTCTTTCTTACTCAGTTTCATGAAACTCTGGGAGAATACTAAACAGTTTACAAAGTACTGCAAAGCATTAATTTTTGTATGTAATAAAACAAATTATTTTTTTCTAATGGCAAATACTTACTTCAACTAGTATTTCCTTAGTTATTCAGGGTGTTGTGTTACTTTTATATCATGTTGTTTTCTAATGTTGAAAAACCATAAAATCAGTTCTGACAAAAATCAGCTAGCCTGAGAAGAAACAGTGAATCCAGCTCAAGTTTACATAACTAGAACCACTCAAAGAAGAAATTCAGAAAAATCAGAAGGAATAAACATGTCATAAATAGGGTCTATTTATTTCAAGGTGTGTTTTCAAAAGTAAGAAAAATGCTTTCTTTTACATTAAAATGTAAATATTTCATTTACACTAAGTTGCAAAATCAAGTATAAATGAATATGTACACAATGAATTTTCCTTTATTATAGATCTTATTTTTCCTTTTTTTCCTTTCCTATAGAAAAACTTCAACTGAATTAAATTTAAAGGAATTTAATTGATCAATGAACAATATGCAAATCGGGCAGCCCCCAGAATCAGAGCAGATTCAGAGAAACTCCAGTGCAGCCATGTGGGGGAAAATTTATGGGCAGCTCAAGGAAAGTGATGTACATGCAGAAAATGGAAGTGAGGTACAGAAACAACTGGATTGATTACAGCTCAATGTGTGCCTTATTTGAACACAGTTGGCTACATTTCATTGGAGAAAACTCAGTGACTGGAACAGGCATGGGCTACCGTCAGTTTACACCTCCACTTGTTATAGTTCACCATGCACAGAAAAACCTTTAGGCTGAAGTTAAATACGTAAGAAGGCAGCTTTAGGACAAACTTGATGTAACACCTTTAAATATCTGAAATGGTATATAATTATCATTGAAATTTTGTGAGTAGTATCTTTTTATCAAGTACTGAAATAGTGTACTGTTAGGAATACATTTACGGAGAATGATTTATGGAATTACAATTAATATGTTTAGGATGTCAGCACTTTTTAGTTAATTTAGTAGCCCAAATTCTCTATGTCGTTTCATAAAATACCAATAATTTATATATATACTTTAACTGTGAAACAATAATTCAACATAAATTTCCAATTTGTAATTTATCAAAGAATTAATAAAAAAAGTTTACCACATGGAATTTTTAGCATACAAAAACCTGCATTGCATTATTTGAAATCAACCATATTACGAATTTCCTTGAACTTTTACTTTTTAAATTTTTCCACAGAGAAAGTCAGGTAAAGCCACAAAACACCTTATTGTTTTATATTAAATACATGTAGTTCACATCATCTGGTTGGCACAAGAAAGGAGATCTCTGATTTGGAAGTCAGATCTTTGTTTTGGAACTTCTGTTATACACTCTAATAACCAGTGATCTATGTCAAGGCAGTAAATTTCTGGAATTTCACATTTTTCTGAGTAAAATAAGCATTGAATATATTTTATTCCCAATTATACAAGGTTTGTTTTAAGGATCAAATACAATAATACATATTATAAATACTAGAAATTATAAGTCACTCTTTAAATACATGCAATTGTTTCTTCTGAGTTATATATTTTAATTGATATATTTTGTTTTTGGATTATGGTATACTAATATTGAAGTAGAGCTAATACTGCCAACGCCAAATGATTTAAGTATTTTGAAAAAGTAGAAAATATTCTGGACATGTAAGAAAATAATTCTTAATTTTTCCTATTTAGATATCTTCAGTAACAGTGTAAATTTGTGAACGTAGCAATCAGGTGGCAATAAACTAGCAAATTAAAATTAATTATGAGTCAATCAATTCAACCTGATCAGAAGGATATAAACTTTGAGATTATAATACTGTTTAGGGAAAAAAATATTTTTCTCCAGATACTCTTAAATATGTTCAATAGTAAAGAATTTTTCTGAAAAATTTTAATATAATAATTTGAATCAAACAGTATTACATACTTATGCTTTGTATTTTAATGCTATTTTTCAGAATGCATATGATATGGAAAGCACTAAACCATTAAATATAAATAAAAATGAATTAGAACTGTATAACTAAATACAAACATATATATCACAACCACTTTGCATATTTATCTGCAAACTAATAACAGGTAGATATTTACTCACATCTTCAAATAAAAACATGTGCTCATTATCTTGTGATAATTTAAGAAATGCAGCATTGTTCCTAAAGAGAAAATAATAATTAATACTGTTATGATGTCCCTTTGAAAGCTTTTCTAAATTAATATTGAAAGAACTAATATTTAACTATAGGTTATATACACAGTGTTAGGAATACTAAACTGGTAATAAGATATGTAATTCAGAGTTTGATTTGCTATTTTAGATTGCATGTTTATGATCAAAGGATTGTTAATAGAAATGCATTATCTAACTATAAGCAATTAGAATTTACCAAGTTAAATATATTAGTCCATTTATGTTGGAGCTAGTAATAAATGAGGAATCTGGTTATCATTCTAAATAAGTAATATAGCCCATGGGCAATTTTAGCACTCAGTAATTGAGATTCAGTAAAATCAACTTGCCATTTGGATAGAGATAGATGAACAGTATGGAGTTTATATTTTAATTACTTCAATATCTCACTGACATTAAAATATTCCTGTTGGCAAAGAATAGGGCTTTATAGAGCATTTGTAGTGGCAGTCCATGAGTTGCAAAGCCAGTGTCTGGATTGAGTCTAGTTTACAGGAATGAATGCTATAGTACTTTTCAATGAGGAAGCAAAGATATTCTTATTTAACTACTTTCCCATCTGCTACATATTTACCAAAGTTGAATTATGTATTTTTTGATGAAGAGAATATCTTCTCTAGAGATTTTACTATTTGAGTAGAAAGAAGACAGACACCTTATTTATCATTTCCTTAGAGAAAACACTGCTAACCACAGAGGGTTGCTAAAGTGCCTGTCTTGCATTATTCTCACCAAATGCCTGCTGCGTACACCCCCACGAGCACTCACTGCAGTGTTTTATTTGAGCGTTAAACTCTTATTAATTGTGAAATAATTTGGCAATGATGTCTGATGTGCAATTTGCCATGTATCATGTCAAAGTATTAATAAAAGTTTATCAGAAAATTTTTAGCATAGAAAATTTTGCATAGACAAGTGTTTGTACAGGATAAATTTACTATACATTTTTAATACATTTCAGAATCAAATTAAAGAGGCGGAAACAAATAACTCAAGTTTTTAAATGGGACAAAGATATGTAGAGACCGAAGATACGTACTGGCAATAGACAGAAAATGAAATAGCAATATAAATGTCTCACACATAGTAAGACAAATAAAAAGCTGCTAAAATATCGTTTTTACACATCAGGTTAGGAAAAACTCAGAAGTTTTTGTCATGTATTTGGAATCCCTTAGCATGTATGCTTTTGAGTTTGGCTTCATTCATGATTCATAATGCTTTTGAGCTGCGTCCATGTTGTTGCCTGTTTCAGCAGTACATTCATATTTTTTCTAACTAATATCCCATTATATGAGGTACCACAATTTGATTATCTTATCACCAAAGGAATCTTGTGCCATTTGCAAATTCTAGAAATTACTTTAAAAATCTGATAAAAAAACATTCAGATACTGTTTTTTCTTATGAACATATGTACAAATACGAAGGGGATGGCTGGGTTAAGTATTAAATGCATGTTTAACTTTGTAAGAAACGGCTGAACTGTTTTTCAACTGTTTTCAAAGTGGCTGTGCTATTTTGCATATTATTTGAGCATTAAACAATAGCAATGTAGGAGAGCTACTGCTTCACTGCATGCTTGATAATAGCAGATATTGTCAGGTTTTGTTGTGGTGTTGAATTTATATGTAAAGAACTTGTAGTAAAATATAATGTTTTAAATTGTTCTGTTTCTTCAATGACTAAATGCTGTGTGTATCTCTTTATGTACCAATTTGCCATTAGTATCCATTAAGTAATAAAGTGCCTATTCAAATCTTTTGGTCATTTAGTTATTCGGTTGTTGATTTTGTAATCATTGAGTTGTGAGTGTTCTTATACTTAGAACATGGCTACCTATGTGTTTTATTATTTCTCCCAGTCTCTGTTTGATCTTTCCATTTTCATTTTAATGTCTTTTGAAGAGGAAAATGTTTAATTTTTATAATTTTTAAATAATTATTTATGATATTTGAATCCTGTATAAAAAATCTTGATCCAATGTAAAGTCACAAAGATTTTCTACTTTAACTTTACAGTTCAAGTTTTATATTTAGGTCTGTAATATATTTGGAAGTAATATTTATATAGGGTACGAGGTATTAGTTAAAGATTTATTTCTGACATATGGATATCTAATTGACTTAGTGGCATTTCTTGAAAATGAAACCAAAATTTAAAAAAAATGAAATGTATTTTCTTTTCAAGTTAATGGAAATTTAATTTCTAGAACAATTTTCTTTTTGCTCTTACAATTAAAGTTTGAAGAAAATATGTGATTTTGTAGTTTTTCCATAATTTCCTCTGTTCTTTAGTAAGAACGATGCTCCTTTCAGCTTTCTGCACCCTAGGCAGAATCAGATCCTCCTCCATGTGTTTTTTTGTTCCTACCTTCTGAAATAATTCTTTTGATTGTTCTTCCAGCTTATCAATTTGCTCTTCCACTGCGTCTAATCTGCTATTCACCCTAGTTGTTGAAAAATACAAATTTTTCAACAAAATAAAGTATTATCTTTATTTTAAGGAATCTAACTTTTTTGGTAATGAGTTCCATATCATTCTTTTTCTTTTTTTCTATACATGCTTAAAATTTTGTTTTACTAACTTTGGTTCTTGTTATACCCTATTTCATGCGTAGAGTACTCTTTAAATATCTGGTGACTTTATAAATCAGCTCAATTTTAGAGTTAAGCTAGCCTACATAATTATGTAAACTATGACAGGAAGAGAACCAATGCTTGATGTTTATAATATATCCCTTGATATTGAAAGCATTGACTATGAGCTGGCATTAACATCACCTCAGAGATTTTTAGAAATGCAGAATCTCAGTCCCTATCCTAGACCCAGCAAATCAGAATATATGTTTTAGCAAATTCTCAGTTGATTTATATACATCTTAATGACTGAGAAGTACTGGTCTATGCTATTTTTAATAAAAGCTGAAAGTGGAAGAAATAAGTGAAATTTGGAAGTTCTTCTTGTAGGTTTATCTCCTGATCTATTCCTTTTTTTTTTTTTTTTTTTCTCATTGACTCAGAAATCTATGAAATAACCTCACGACTCCAGGAAGCAGTATTGATATTTTAATCTTGGGGTTGTTCTTCAGAAGGTACACAAAGAAAAATGTCTTCTAAAATAATAAACTGTGGAGACACTGAGCTTTTCTGTAGCATTATGTCTTTACAATAATTACTGACTTTTATGAGATGGGAATTGCATCAAGATTGCTGCTGCTTTGATAATCTAATCTAACGATTTGCTCCTTGGCATTTTGTTACCGTATTCTTCCAACTCCAGCTGCAATATACCTTCAGCGTTTGCCATCCATGTTTTAAGTGTGCTCTTCTGCACTTCTTGAGTTATAAATCTTCCTCTTGAATGTGACCATTTCTGCTATTAGTTGGTGATTGCTCTAAGAATTTTCCTTCTTTTAAAAAATAATTAAAATTTCATTTTTATGTATTTAATATATTTTCTTAATTTTACCAATCATAAATTTTGGTTCAAGAGAACTTTAGCGTAGCGGGTCCATTTTCAAATCAAATGCAGATCTACATCTTCCCCTGAAATCTTTTCATAGAAGTCATGCTGAATTTTAACACTTTTGAGGAAAAAGGGGAGCATTTCTTTCTAGATTTTTCATGATGATTTTATTTATACATGGTTTTTGATGCCCATTAAGTTCACTATTATCTCATTCTTGTTCTTCTTTTTTTCTTTTTTCTCTCCCTTCTTTTTCTCTTCCGTCTTGTTCTTCATTTCTTCTTTTTCTTTGAGTACTAATGGATAGATCTAGCTATGCTGTTTCCTTAATAAATCATTGTTAATGTAGTCCCTGTATTTGCCTCCACATTTATTCTCTCTAGTTTTCACTATATAGGTAATTATAAATGTGTCAGTTTTCTTTAGGAAAATATCTTGCATTTCCCAGAACTGAGAGTGTGTGTTTATTTCTCTCACTTCCATTACTGATTAATGCTAGATGAATAGAACGTATTTCTCTACATTTGCACATTTGTGACTTGTGACTTGCTTTTTTTTAATTAAAAATTGACTTTTTTTAAATTTTTATTTTTTGGATAATGTTCAATATTCTCAGTGGTTTAGAAGAAGAGGAAAGTGAAATTGCCTTTATTCTGTCATTAAAAAAAAATACCTCCATTAGTATCTTTTGAATAATCACATAAATGTATATATATGAGATACTCATTGAAAAGAGAACAATTATCTTTATAGTCAAACATGGCCAGTAAGACAAAGAAACTATTTTTTTGTGGATTTATTTTTGAAATGATTTGATCGCTTAACATTAAAATTATAAGATATATTTCTAATTCTTAGGGAGACTACAGTATTTTTTGTATGCATAGTAATTTAAATATTTATACAATTCAATTTATAAATAGTAACTGTAAATTTATTATAGCAATCTAATTGTTTTACACTATTAAAATAATAGCAGTTTAGAAGACTCAAATCACATGTGAACAATATGAATATAAGGTATATAGAAAATGAAGTATTTTCTTCCCTAACAATATAATAAGAGAATGAAAAGAAATGAAAATGTTTTTCTTTTCAGAATGAGGAGTAGCAATATAAAAGTTTAAATAAGTAGCAAGACAAAATAGTGTCTCATACCTAGGAACCACGTTTCTGATTGTATTTTTCATAATATTGATTTTTTAAGGTGAACTAGGATTACAGAACAGTTCTCCGTTATTATCTGTAGGAATAAGTTCTAGGACTCCCCCACAGATATTAAAGTCTTCAGGTGCTCCATTATCTGATATAAAATGATACAGTATTTGCATACAACCTACATACATTCTCCCATATACTTTAAATCATCTCTAGATGTTGATAGTACCTAATACAATGCAAATGCTATGTGCACAGTTGTTATATTGCATTTTTTAATTCATTTGTATTATTTATATTGTTGTATATTTGTTTTTTTATTTTGTTTTCTCCAAATCCCACAGATGTGGAACTCATAGGTACCTATATATATGAAGAGGAGACTGCAGTAATTTGCTCTTTGTTCATCTAACTTAATATTTCCACAAATAGAGAAATTCACATTTTAAATATGCAATATCACAAAACATTTGTATAAGTATAGAAAATCAATGTACTTATAACTATATAAAATTACCAATGTATACTTGAAAGAGTGAATCAATTTAAATGCAAATGCTTTATATGCTTTGAATCTATCAGGTCCTATTTTTTAGTATTACTAAATGTATGGATACACTGAAACAGTGCTGGGGAATATAAGATGAGTACAAAATTGATGAAGTGCAATTTGCCTTCTTATATCAAATTCATTAAAATGTATATATGTATTAGCTGAGAAACTGGTCCTCCAAGAATTTAATCATGAGGAAATACTTACAACTTTATACAAAGATTTGTCTACAAATATGTTTATAACAGCATTGTTTATACTAGTGATAAATTGAAAAGTAAAAATAATTAATTAGTTAATCATTATAGAATATGTATAAGATACAATAGTTTTCAACCATTATAATACTGCAGAAAGGAGTCATACTTAAATATATTATCAGACTATAAAAGGTTTTACTTGTCAGTATCTCATTTTATAATAAAATTATGTTAAATATATTAATTGAGTACATAAAAAGCACGAGAAACTATCATTAGTGATAGGGATACAGGATGTAAAATAATAATAATAACAGTGAAAATGAATGTTTTGCATGCTTTCATATCACATATTTTTGCATTTTTTTGAGAAGACAACTATTAATAAAATAATCTAAAAAAGGTATCTATAAATAGATATTGTGTTTATAAGGAAGTGAATAACATTATCCCCTTCTCATTTAAGAGAATCTTAACTATTACCAACTTAAATCCACTTTCCCACTCCAGCCCCTTTCTGTCTCCCCATTCTGCTGTGAGCTACTTCCACCATTCAATAAAATTTTCTACATTCACCACTCTTCAATGCATTCATAAATCCTGTTTCTTCCTGGATGCTGGACAAGGACCTGGGAGGGGGTGCAAAAGGCTGTCACACTGACCCTCCACTGACTGGTTTAATAGTTAAGGCATTCACAGGTGTCAAAGCTAAAAGAGCACATTGTAACACATGCCCTCTGGGGCTCCAAGGGTTAAGGGCAACCCCTGGACACTGCTGTAGGTCTGCACAGAGTCCTACAGGCCAGTTGCCTAGAAAAGCTCATCCCAGCCTCTGTACCCACTCACCTGAGTGCTCCCCCCCCACAAGAAATTGAGAGCTGTGAGCTGAGCAAACAAGCCAACCCCTTTGCAAGTCCTGTGAAAGGGTCAAAGGAACTATCCTGTTTCATCTGGGGACTCACCCGGGACCCATCAGAAGTATGAGTAAAAATGCGGAACTGTCAGATTTGTCTCTTTTCTAAGACCCTGCCACCTCTCTGTTTTGGGTGAAAGGAATGTTGGCCTGGTTTCCCTTCACAGAGCTTTAGCCATCCTGTGGGATCCAGACATGGTCCTAGGGCAACTCAAAAAATTGGCTAAGACCCCCAGATTTTCCTACAATACTTTTCCTTCCTTCCTTCATGGCTTGAAATGGTTCCTATCTATCTGTTCTTTCACAATGATAAGGATTTTGCTGCAAACCACCGAGTTATTAAGTAGAATGAGCGTTTGGCTCAGCAATCAGATATGCAATTCAGAACAATGTGATTTTCATTTGTTTTTAGAGATGCCATCCCCACACCCACCCCAACAGCTGCAGGTGCACAAGGCGGACAGTGGTTCCCTTTCTCACCCCTCCCCTCCCAGCTTGGGTGCCTGGGCATGTCTGTCACACATGTGCACTGTGCCCAACAGCCAAGTGGGTTGGGAGTAAGCTGCGTACTCTGCTTAGGCGCCAGGGCAATCTCAGAGGCCAGAGCACCTGTGCAGCCAGCTGGTCAGTGTCTTCCACATGCCACCACCTTTTGTCACATGCCTGAGCCCTTCCTCCCCCGGCTAAGGAGTTCAACTTGGTCTGAACTGGGAGAAGCATACAGTGATTAAAGAAACCCATTTGGACAGAGCTACACATTCTTCCCCCCGGTCCCCCCGCCACACTTTTTGCACTTTAAGCATTTTTTTTCCTTTTCTAAGTGAGAAGGTTCTTTTTCTACCTCAGCACTCTTATGATAGGAAGGCAATAGAGGAGAGACCCCTGCTTGCTGATGGCTGCAAATTTGGAAGGGCTTGTCTTGGACTTAATCTAAATGAATCCATGCTTCCCCAAGACAACTTTTTGTCCCGAACTCAATTATAAACTTCAGGTTGCAGCCCTCGAAAGGAAAACCAGATCTCAAGGATTTAAAGCCCAGCAACAGGCACAAGGTAAATGGGCAGGACTACTTCTTGCCAATTAACACCTCACTTCATGAAAGGAGGGCATGCGCCATGGCATAGATAAGGCCCAGGAAACTCAAAGGTTGTCAGCAGTAGGAGGGATGGGGCATAGTGTTAGTACAGATAATTCCTATTCTCTAGGAACAGCTTCCTGCTTCATGGGTACAAGCTGCATTGGCATCTGTGGGTGGCACCTGCTGAGGTCGCTGAGACTCAGGGACAAAAAGACAGAAGAGAAAGTGGGGACTCCTGCTTTCTCACTCCCTCACAGCCCAAGTTTCACTGATAGATGGAAGGGAAATGAGGGATGCCTATTTCCCTGTATTTCAGTATGGGCAACCAGCTATCTTCACCACCTCCAGTTTATACTCCTCTGAAGTGTATCGAATCACTGAGACTGCTTTGACACATTCTGGAGGAAAAATGCCCCATAGCCCTCTGCACAAAGGTTTTGCCAAAGTGTGAAGAACTGGCTTGGCCTCAGGAAGAAACCATTTATTTCAATACCATCTAGCAGTTGCACCTTCTTTGTAAATGCAAGCACAAATGATCTGAGGTCCCATATATACAGGCTTTCATTAACTTGCAGGGCAATCCAGACCTTTGCTGAAAGTGTAGGATTGATCCAGCCCTCCTGTTGGCCATCTCAGGAGAGGCTGCAACGGGCAATCCCAAGGAACTAAAGAAAAAAAAAGCCCAGAGACACCTCCGGCAAGGGAGTTATCTCCTTCCAGCCCTGCTCCTCCAGGTTCACCCTGTCTTCCCTATCCAGTTTCTCTCTCTTACTTGCCCCTTCTGGAAATCCTCACCCTAGGTAAGTCCCAGTCTCACTCTTGATCCTCCAACAGATGCCCACTGAATTTGACCCCAGTAATATCCAAGTCTCCCTTTCTCTATAGGACTTCAGACAAATTAAGAGGAATCTTGGCAAGTTTTTAGATGATACTGCTAGATATATAGAGACTTTTCATAATTTAACCCAAGTATTTGAACTTTCCTGGAAATATGCTACTTTTGAATCAAACCCTGAGTAACAGTGAGAAGCAGACCTCTCTGCAAGTGGCAGAGAGATTTGGGGACGAGCTTTGTATCATATGTAGCATCAGGAAAGGGGCAAAACTTTATTCAACTGGAAAAGAAATAGCATTGGTGGATGACCCTAAATGGGATTCCAATGATGAGATGGGAAAATGGAAGAGGAGACACTCTTTAGATGTGCATAATGGAGAGCTTACGTGGGACTAGAAGAACCACGCCTATCAATTATACCAAGCTGTCCCTGATAAACCAGGGATTTGATGAGAATCCCACTGCCTTCCTGGAAAAGCCAAGGGAGGCTTTGTTAAACAAAAATCTTCTTTATTTTCAATCTTGTGTGGTTTATTTGTGTTTGTTTTTATTTATAAGATTCCCATTTGATTTATTTATAGAGTTTTCTTCTCTCTGATAAAATTACATCTCTGATGTTGCATGTTGTCAACTTTTTTGTGTTATAGATTTTAGCATATTAATCTTGTTATTTTAATTTCTCTTTCTGATAGTTCACACATTCATATCATCTTTCAGTCTGATTTGATGAAAGCTTTGTCTCTTCAGCCTGTGCTTTATGTGCCTTGCTTTTTTCTTCCTTGGAAGCCAAATATTTTTTATCAAAAAGTAGATACTAAGGTAAAAATTGTTTAGACTTAAAAACAAGCATAGACTTTCCCTTGTAAGAAAAATTTTTTGGGGGGCGAACTTGTGTTAATGTAGACAGGAAGTTTCTTTCTTTTCTTCTTTCGATGAAGAATTTTTGGTTTCTTGCAGGGAGGACCCTAGTGACTGAGAGAGCTTTAAGCTCAGTTGCCTAAGCTTTAGACAGTCCTCCTTCTGACTTTCGGTCTCTGATTCCCCACTTTTTTAGAGAATTTACTTTAGAAAACTTGCAGCTGTAAATTCTTTTTTTCTCCTTTGACATATAAATCTCCCAGACTCTTGCCAGTTTTATAACCCAGGAATGTCTTTTCAAGGATCTAGGAGGCATTTATTTGAAATGTAATAATCAAGAAAGGTAGTAACTTTATCTCCCAGTTACTCTCAGAGGTTAGGAGCCTAATTTTCATAAGCACCAATTAGCAAACCAAAATAACCTATTCACATACACCAACCTTCCCTCTAAAGTTCTCCAGAACTTTTCCATTAGCTCATCCAATGTTTAACCCCACCTCCCACCTTCTGTTTCAGTGGAGATGAATTATATCTTTCTCTCCCTTTTTAATAGTCTTGATAGTCTTAATAAATAGCTCTGAATAAAGACTTCCTTGCCATTTTTAACAAGGGTCATTGCAATTTTATTTTATTTTATTTTGACAACAGGGAATGTGAGTGTGGGTAGAGTTCTGATAGTGACAATGTTTTTCTTCCTTAGCCAGAAGTAAGCTTTCTGGAAGAAATGTTGCTAGGATTTGATGATCATTTCTGTGAGCACCTTGAAAAGTTCTTAGGGGAAGAGTTTGTAAGAGCATGTAAATCCCCTGTAAATATGGCCCCTAGCAACTTCACATTCTTACACTAATCCACACTTAATATTTAGCAACTTATTAATCATCTCCTCCTGAATCTTTTTATCAATTTATATGGCATCCAGTGACTAGCTGTCTGAGGTTATCCTATACTCTTAATATGTTTTTATTTACAGGCATCTCTCTCCCTGCAGATTTCCCCATTGTTTTTTGCCCTACAACCTCAGCTCTCCAATGTGTTCAAAGAAGTCTCTGTTTTTCAGCTTGTTCAGCCATTGCCTGTTAAAAGGGCAGGAGAGACTCTCTTTCCAGCTATCCTCAAATCCGAACAGACATTAGAAATGTTTAACTGATCAAAAAATAATATGATGATTTTTAAAATTGCAATGTAAGAAAAGCAAGTAGAAACACGGAGGCAACACAAAGGCAATGGACTTCAGAAAAACACCTCATACATCTTGGGTTCGGGGAACAAAAGGAAGAGATTGGGGTTATTAGAATCTAGAACTTTGGGAAACTGGTCTAACAGTTACAGGTCTCAGAGCTAGGAGTAGAAGACACTACCCTGCAGGAGCTGTTTTCTGAGCAGCTAAGAGGAGTGCCCATGTGGAGACTGAACTTAGACCTCTCAGGACAAGGCCCTTGCTCACTAGTGCTAATGCCCAAAAAGGGTTGCACTGAGGCTGGCTAGAAGTACAGGGAGAAAATAAACAGAAAGCTGAAAAAACTGCTGCCATTTTTACTACTTATCCATGGCACCAGGGTGAAGTTAAGACTAGTGGGAAAATATTATGGTCACATAAGACAGATTTTCTGTCTCTCTGTCACGAGAGCTTGCCATCACTAGTGGTGTGTTGAATGCAACAGTAATGCAGCTAGCAAAAAAAAAAAAAAAAAAATCCTCACCTGAGCATCAACAGAGTATTAACAGATGGGCATTACACAGAAAAAAATAACTCAATAACCAGCACAAAGATGTTTTTGAATTACTTTGAAAAGTAGATTTTATGCTGTGCCAAATTATATATACATATACTAATTTTATATGTATTTAAAATAATGCATCATATTATGTGGTGAATATGACTATTTTTAGTTGCAAAAGTACCTGAGAAAGATAAAAAAGTCAGAGAGAGAAATTACTAGTTCTATTTTAAATGCTGTTTTTTTTTTCATTGCTGCTTAGTTTTATTATTCGTTTTACATTGGTAGAGGAGATGTATTAATATTACCACTAGAATCTACAGATCTAAAATGTGAAGGCTATTAGAATGACCTATTCACTTCCACAGATGCATTCGCTAAGGGCAGGACTCTCCATGGCATAATAAAGACAGCTTTGAAAGGCATATCATTAGAAATGTAATAACATATTTTCAGTACATCATGTCACATTATGGGCACATTATCCTTCTGCTGAATGAGTCTGATTCCCATTACCACAAAGAGAAAAAACAAAGAAAATGAAACATTAAGCGTTTGCTTTGTTATATAACTTATGAGTGATCATCACTAATGATTTTTAATCAATATTACATGGAAAGAAAAGATAGAAATTGTGTGTATTTATTTTACATTTTTCTACACACAATGGATTTGGAATGGTTGTTTCTAGAGTTATTTTATTAGAATTTTCTTTTTCTCTTATGAATAGTTTGTTTCTATAACAAATCATTTAAATGTTACTATATAGAAAGTCATAAACTTTCCCAAAATTAATATTGTGAAAGTTTGTCTATGATGGTATTTAATGTTAAAAAAGAAAAAAGACAAATACACACTTCCCCAGGAAACACCAAGTTCTTGAGTTGCATACCCAGGTGGTGCTTTAGTGGCTGCTTTTGCTCAGAATTTTAAGATACTTGTAGATTATTTACAATTTGTTTGATATATAAAATCAGTCCACACAGTCATTAAGCCACATCCACAACTAGGTAGGTAGTTAGATTGCTAAAAAATGGACATAAAGGGGATACAAGTAAGGGATTTTAACCAAAAGTTGTAGTATCACCGTTGGAAATCCAACTGTGCTTATATTCATGTATCTGTTTATTGTACCTTAAAACATACCATTTGTGTGTATTTCTTATGCTTCTATGTACAAGTAAGTCTGACAACTAGGTGTGTATGAGGCAGCACTTATAATTCAAAGACAAAAATCCAATCAAAAGCAACACCTCTTTGAATATTTTATTCTGATGGTGTTGGTATGGATGCGTAATTCTTTAGCATTTTAAATACATAAGTGTGATTACTTTAAGTATTGTCAAATAACTTTAGTGATACAATATTAATAATCTTAAGAAAGAAAAGACAAATCTTTTTTTCTCAATTCAAGTGGAAAAAGGTAAAATAACTGAATTATTTTATAAAATATGGTGAACTTTCTTTTAAACAATATGGATCTTAGATTTGCTTTTGGAGTCAGGAAGTCTTAAATAGTCATATTAATGGTGTTGTATGTGTCATTATACACAATTCATAAATTATAGTATGAAAGAGATAAAACATTGTGTGTAAGTGTAGATGTATGTAACAATGAAATACCTTTCTTATATTATAAAAGTCTCATTCACTGACCTATTACCCAAGAGATTAACTTCTCAGAAATGCAGACTATATACATACATTTTAAATTCTAAGTAAATGGTAAGTGTAAATGGGTTACAATTGCTAAAATCATTTTAAAATATATATGACAAGATGTGCAATAAAACATTAATATTGAAATAAAAGAATAAATGAAATAGGTTACTTATAAAGATATGTTATTATATCTTTATATATTATTTTATATAATACTATATATTAGTATACATCTTTATATTATTATATATAAGATATAAATATTATAATCTATGTGTGTTTTTCACACATATAGAAAAAAATTCATAAGTTATGGTTTTAAAACTACTTCCCAATACATGCTGTTTATTTTGGGACACATTATTGAGTACACAGTAAGCATTCAACACATGCTTCTTGACATGAAACAAACTTAAAATTGGACATTTTGTGGTGGGGTGTGGTGGCTCATGCTTGTAATCACAGCACATTAGGAAGCCGGGGCAGGCAGATTCCTTGAGCTCAGGAGTTGGAGTTTGAGATCAGCCTGGGCAACATAGTGAGACCCTTGTCTCTACAAAAATTTAAAAAATTAGCCAGCAGTGGTGGAGTACTGAGGTGGCTGAGGTAGGAGGATAACTTGAACACAGGAGGTCGAGGTTGCAGTGAGCCCTGATCAGGCTACTGCACTCCAGCCTGGGTGACATAGCAAGACACTGTCTCAAAGCCAACATAAAATTGGGTATTTTAACACAAGAACAATAGTGAAATTCTAATATCTGATAGGATGTGTTTCAAAAGAGTAAAACTGTTAATATTAGAAAATAATGGTAATTTTATTTCTAGCAAAATGGCTTCAAATGCTCATTTGAAATATTCTCATTGAAGGTTAATTTAGCAGAGAAGTTTATGCTAAGACTGCCAAGTAAGGTAGGAGGGGAGGGAGAAGCAATATCTGCTGAACCTTTAAGAAAATTTCAATGCAGTTATGTTAATTTATTTATTATCTTTCATATTTTCATAATTACTGTTGTAAATGAAAACCTTCACTTAGCTTTATTCTTGCTCTGAAATGTTAGCAATAATAGAATTAGAAAAGGTCTCTGGCCAGTATACTCAAAAAGTTATAAGAAAATAGCACACTCATCACATTATGCTGCAATTATTGTCACTAAATACTTGATAGCTATTTCATAATCATGTTTAGGCCTAGACTGTGTAATAATGAAACAAATGTTAGCAAAATGGCAAATACATTTTCTCATTTGGCATGTAAATGGATATTGCATTTAATATTAATTTTTGATAACCACTGAAAATAATCAGTGATAATATGGAGTGTTCAATTTAATGTCTTTTTTTCCCTTGTGTTTTGAAATTAGCTTTAAATAAAGTCTATTGGTTGTGACCAAATTTCCTCACATATTCTGGTTTTCCCTCTGGGGCAACATGCTCTATCCTTGTGCCCCAAGTACACAAAATACTAGAGATCCTGTATCACAGACCGTTTCTTCCAAAGTCAACTAATACCACCTGATTCCTACACAGCAACTGAAATCTAGTACCATGCTATTCTGCAATATGAAACTAATCAGATATTGCCATCCTTGCTATTTCAAAATTATGGCTTCATAATCTACATACGTGATATCTTTGCACCTTTCTTCCTGCCCTCTGGGGAAAAGCTATGTATTTTCCTGCAACCACTGCCCATATAAAGGGACACGTGTACCCTTGTTTCAGTTAGTTCCCCTTCGATTCCAGTGTGAGGACCTATCTGTCTCCCGTGAAAAACCTTTATGCCATTCTCCTCTTCCCTGCCATTATGAAAAGCAGGAAATGTTGCATTTAAGTAAAAATAAGATATTTTTGAAGAAAAATTACATAACTCGTGTCTATTTCCTGTGGAAGTTGTTCAGCTGCAAGATAGCAGAAGTGTGGTCCCTAGAAAACCAATGACTTCATAAAGTGAGCTGGGCAGAGTGAAGGGCATGGATTTCAAAACAGAAAGTTCAGGACTTTGGGTATTAGTCATAGGGATTTTTAGATTAGAGATACTGTCGGATGATGGCTGTAATGTTATAGCATGTTTTAATTCTTAAATTTTAACTCAATATAAAGAGAAAAATCTACTCATTTTAAGAATTATGCATTTACAAATTATGTATGTTTACAGGGTACAAAGTGTGTTATGATTTTGGAATACAATGTAGAAATATTAAACTAATTGAATTAACCTACCTGTCACCTCAAATATTTGATATTTTTTAATGAGAACACAAGAAATTTATTCCGTTTGTGATATTGAAATGTATGAAACCCAGTTCTTAGCAATATTCACCATTGACACTAGCCATTGTAGTAACTGTGAGGTGATATCTCATTGTGGTTTCAATTTTCATTTACCTGATGAATAAGTATGAGCACTTCAGTTTTTCACATATTTGCCATTGAGCATATTTCCTATTTCCTTCCATGTAAGCCTTTAATCCATTTTGAGTTTAT
This sequence comes from Cacajao melanocephalus, assembly GCA_963573385.1. Lineage (NCBI taxonomy): Eukaryota > Metazoa > Chordata > Mammalia > Primates > Pitheciidae > Cacajao > Cacajao melanocephalus. The sequence goes on along the minus strand of CAUYLG010047280.1, from coordinate 10,878 downwards.
TCTTGTATATGGTGAGAGAAAAGGGGTCAAATTTTATTCTTCTGCATATGGATATCCATTTGTTGGCAAAATTCAATGAAGAGGGTCAAATTGAAAAGACTTGTCTTCTCTGCATTATATGTCATTGGCACCTTTGTCTAAAATCAATGGATTGCAAATTTGTGGATTTATTTCTGGGCTCTCTATGCTATTCCATTTGTCAATGTGTCTGCTTTAATGTTAGTACCATGCTGTTTTGATTACCTTGGTGTTGTAATATGTTTTGAAGTCAGATAAGTTGATGCCTCAAGCTTTGTTCTTTTGACTCAAGATTGGTTTGAATACTTGATGTCTTTTGTGGTTCTATATAAATTTTAGGATTGATTTTTTCCATCCCTGTTAAAAACAACATTGGAAATGAATGAGATTACATCCAATTTATAAGTTGCTGTAGATATTATAAACATTTCACATATATATTTATTATACTTTAAGTTCTGGGATACATGGGCAGAATGAAAAGGTTAGTTACATAGATATACATGTGCCATGATGGTGTGCTGCACCCATCAACCCGTCATTTACATTAGGTGTTTCTTTCAATGTTAACCCTCCCCTACCCTCCTACTCTCTGACAGGCCCTGGTGTGTGATGTTCCCCTCCCTGTGTCCATGTGTTCTCGTTGTTCAACTCCCACTTATTATTGGGAACATGTGGTGTTTGGTTTTCTGTTCTGTGTTAGTTTGCTGAGAATGATGGTTTCCATCTTCGTGCATGTCCCTGCAAAGGACATAAACTCATCCATTTTTATGGCTGCATAGTATTCCATGATGTATATGTACCACATTGTCTTTATTCAGTCTATCATTGATGGGCATTTGGGTTGGTTCCAAGTCTTTGCTATTGTGCATAGGGCTGCAATAGACATACATGTGCATGTTCTTTATAGTAGAATGATTTATAATCCTTTAGGTTATAAATAATTGGTCTTCTAAAAAATTGGCCTTCTAAAAAATAATCACCCAGTAATGAGATTGCTGGGTCAAATGGTATTTCTGGTTGTAGATCCTTGAGGAATTGCCACACTGTCTTCCACAATGGTTGAAATAATTTACATTCCCACCAACAGTGTAAAAGCATTTTTATATCTCCACATCCTCTCCAGCATCAGTTGTTTCCTGACTTTTTAATAATTGCCATTTTAACCCCATGAGGTGGTATCTCATTGCGGTGTGGCTTCAAATTTCTCTAATGACCAGTGATGATGAGCTTTTCTTCATATGTTTGTTGGCCACATAAATGTCTTCTTTTGAGAAGTGTCTGTTCATAACCTTTGCCCACTTTTTGATGGGGTTGTCTGTCTTTTCTTGTAAAGTTTTTTAAGTTCCTTGTAGATTCTGGATGTTAGCCCTTGGCCAGATGGATAGATTGCAAAAATTTTCTCCCATTTTGTAGGTTGCCTGTTCACTCTGATGATAGCTTCTTTTGGTGTGCAGAAACTCTTTAGTTTGATTAGATTCCATTTGTCAATTTTGGCTTTTGTTGCCAGTGCTTTTGGTGTTTTAGTCATGAAGTCTTAGCCCACACCTATGTCCTGAATGGTATTGCCTAGGTTTTCTTCTAAGGTTTTGTGGTTTTAGGTCTTACCTTTAAGTCTTTAATCTATCTTGAGTTAATTTTTGTATAAGGTATAAAGAAGGGATCCAGTTTCAGTTTTCTGCATATGGTCAGCCAATTTTCCCAGCACCATTTATTAAATAGGAAATTATTTCCCCATTACTTGTTTTTGTCAGGTTTGTCAAAGATCAGATGATTGTAGATGTGTGGTGTTGTTTCTGAGGCAGCCTTTGATAAAATTCAACACCCCTTCATGCTAAAAACTCTCAATAAACTAGGTATTGATGGAATATATCTCAAAATAATAAGAGCTATTTATGACAAACCCACAGCTAATATCATACTGAATGGGTAAAAGCTGGAAGCATTCCCTTTGAAAACCAGCACAAGACAAGAATGTCCTCTCTTACCACTCCTATTCAACATAGTATTGGATGTTCAGACCACGACAATTAGCCAAGAGAAAGAAATAAAAGGTATTCAAATAGGAAAAGAGGGAGTCAAATTGTCTCTGTTTGCAGATGACATAATTGTATATTCAGAAAACCCCATTGTCTAAGCCCCAAACCTCCTTAAGCTGATAAGCAACTTCAGCAAAGTCTCAGGATACAAAATCAATGTGCAAAAGTCACAAGTATTCTTATACATTAATAATAGACAGACGGAGTTCACATGTGTGAACTCCCATTCACAATTGCTACAAAGAGAATAAAATACCTAGAAATACAACTTAGTGATGTGAAGGACCTCTTCAAGGAGAGCTACAAACCACTGCTCAAAGAAATAAGAGAGGACACAAATAAATGAAAAACATACCATACTCATGGTTAGGAAGAATCAGTGTCATGAAAATGGCCATACTGCCCAAAGTAATTCATAAATTTAATGCTATCCCAATCAAGCTACCATTGACTTTCTTCACAGAATTAGAAATAACTACTTTAAATTGCATATGGAACCAAAACAGAGCCTATATAGCCAAGACAATCCTAAGCAAAAAAGAACAAAACTGGAGGCATTGCACTATGAGACTTCAAACTATACTACAAGGCTGAGGAACCAAAACAGCATGGTACTGGTACCAGAACAGATATATAGACTTATAAATACTTTAAAAATGTCATTTTAAATCCATAAACATGATATCTTGCCATTTATTTTTGTCTTCTTCAACTTTTTTGATCTATGTTTTATAGTTTTCAGTATACAGATCTTTCACTTTTTTTTTTTGTTAAATGTATTCCTAAGTATTTTATGCTGTTGCAAATGAGATTGTTCTCTTAATTTTTTTCATATAGTTGATTGTTAGGGTATAGAAACACAAGTGATTTTTGCATGTAGATTTTATATTCTAAAAGTTCACTGAATTTGTTTTTCAGTGCTAATATTTTTTGGTGTCAACTATGGAAGATTTCTATATAAGATTGTGTTGTTGGCAAACAGAGACAATTTCACTTCTTTCTTACTTAGATGTCTTTTATTTCTTTCTATTGCCTTATTTCTTTGTCTAGGGCTTCCAGAACTATGTTAAGCACGAATAGTGAGAGTGGATCCCTTGTCTTGTTCATGATCTTAGAGGAAAAGCCTTCGAATTTTCACTGTTGAGGATGGTGTTAGCTGTGGACTTCCCATATATGGTGTTTATTGTATTGAGGACTATTTATTCTACATTTAATTTGTTGAGAGTTTTTATTATGAAAGATGTTGAATTTTGTCAAATGCTTGAGTTTCACGATAATGACATAACTGTCCAGAAGCTGTAATTGAAGGCAAAGAGCAGACAAAATAATGGTCACTCAATGATGCACATTCCCTAATCTTTAGGGTCTATGAATATATTATCTTTGGAGACTAAATTGACTTTGCACATGTACTAATTAAGGATCTTGAAATTGGTAAGTTTTTCCAGATTATTATGGTTGGTCAAATCAGAGGTAAGAGTGTCAGAATCTATGAAGGAGATATGATAACAGAAGCAAAGGTTAGAGTGATGAAGCCAGAGTGAAGAAGTGTTGGTGAGTTAGGAAAGGCAAATTGGCCTTCTAAAAAATAATCACATTTGTCTATGGAGACTTAGAGGCAAAGCGAGGGTGCTGTTAAATGGGACATCCCAAACTCTCAGGTTTTCTTATGATTATTCAACTATGAAAAAATTTAGGGCTTTTTCTTCATATCTGCCAGTAGAGAGAATACAAAATTAAAGAGGAAATGATGAAATAAGTAATGCATAAAAGCTAGAATTGGAGGAGCATAATCTTGGTGTTCGAGTTTTCAAAGCATCAACTTAACATTTGAGTTTAAAAAGGAGAATTAAGAGATTTTGTGGGTTTGGGCAGAAAAAAGTTTGCTTGAAGAATGACATGCCACATTGAGTCTTGTATGTGAGTAGCCTCTGAAAGCTGGAAAAGAAGGACATAGACTCTCCCCTTGAGCCTCAGGAAGGGACGCAGACTTGTCAACCCATTTTAGACTTCTGACCTGCAATACTACAGGATAATAACTGTGTTGGTTTATTCCATTAATTTTGTCATGATTCATCATAACAGTAGTAGGAAACTAATACAGCCCTACATCAAAATACACTGGAAAATAATGTGGGGGAGAAAATAACAACAACCTGCAAAATAGGTATTGGGCTTCAGTGAAAGCTACTTTTCAGTTAGAGCAAGAACATGAAGGTTGAGGTTATAGAGCATATGGGGAGAATGCTGGGGAAATATTTCAAGAGTTTGGAAAGAAAGGGAGATAGGCTCACAAGGATATACAGACCTGTATAAGAGAAATAACTCTGGAGGAAGAGAGATGAACTGAAGTCCTGGGCTTCTGATGGTGTCTCACAAAATGAGGAATAGAGGATAAATGAGATTAGTATTGAGAGTCACAAGACACTGAATGGTGGTGAGTTAGGGAAGGCAAATTGGCCTTCTAAAAAATAATTACATTTGTCCATGTAGTCTTAGAGGCAAAGCAAGGGTGCTGTTAAATCGGACATCCAAAACTTTTAAGTTTTCTTCTTATTACTCAACTATGAAAAATTCTGGGACTTTCTCTTCATATCTTCCAGTAAAGATCATAAAAAATAAAAAAGGAAATGATAAAATAAGAAATCCATAGATGCCAGAATCTGAGGAACATAACCTTAGTGTCTGAGTTTCCAAAGCATCAACTTAACATTTGAGTTTAAAAAGGAGAATTGAGAGATTTTTGTGGGTTTGGGGAGAAAAAAGATTACTTGAAGAATGGCATGTCATATTGAGTCTTGTAAGAAGAAATGATAGATATTTCACATTTGTATTAAATGTATCTGAATTTAGGAGAGAAAAAAGGATTATATGAGGTGTTGTACATAAGGATAATGTGAAATGATGATAGTCAATAGCAATGAGAAACTATACTTTCTCCTCTCCACATTTAGAGTCAGAACTTTGAAGTATTTCTCACTGACTTTCTGGAAACTTTGTTTCTTATATGTATTTTTGTAGGGCAAAACACTAAGGAGTATAGATAATTCAAATAAAAGATAGTGTTAAAAGAGATTTAAGTAAAAAATCGAATGGGTGCAAGTAAAATTACACTTTTTACAATAGCGACGAAAAAAGAAAAATTGTGTTTGATGATTTCTCATATTCTTTTCTATTGAAAAATGAATGTCTTATTTTACTGTGTGCTTTCAGTGCAATATGTTAGTCCATGAATTTTGCAGAAGATGAATCCATAGGAAATTATCAGAGCGGCAATATAAGTCCCAAAGCCGAAATTCAACAGCAGTTGTACATGTATTAGTTCAGCGAGCAGTACTGGATTTTCACAAACATGCTGACTTATGATGACCAAAATGAGAAATGAATAACCAGCAATGGAGCCTGAACAGCAATAAGTGGAAGTCAGCAGATGGTGTGTGAATATCAAACTGGCGCTGGAAAACAGCAGAACAGACAGCCATGCTTACTATGATGACAGATTGACTGACTAGAAAAAGCTTGAATGCACTCATGGCGTTTTCCCTGGAGTTTTAATTGGAGACATAAAAGTTCAAAGTAAGCTCTATATCAGTTAGAAATGATAAGTGAAATTCAACATAGTGTAGGCTTGGTGTATCTGTTCAATTTTTTTTTCTGTGAAGGAATCGATATACTAATTAGCAGAGAAAAATGAGTTATGTTTCCATTATCAACAGATAACTAATGGTTTTAGTGGACATTCTTTAAATAAAGCAAAGTGTCCACAGAAGAACATGAACATTATACTACTTATTCTATATGATTCATCCTTATGATAAAATGTGACATTTAATTATTTTCAAAGAAATTATAGCCACTATGGTTATTTGGGCAAAAGCATAGTTCACTTCTACCTTACTTCAAAAGGTTGTATAATATCATCAAAAGGGTACCTATCTTTATAGTTAAGGAAGTGTCAACTTATCTATAAATGTGTAGGTGACTCAAAGGTGAATTAAGAAATGTAGGCTTCCCAGGTAAGTAAGCATCATGGTGCTTGAATTTAAATAATCATTACAAAACAACACATATTAGGAACTTGAGGTAACACTCATTTAAGAAATACATTAATAAGATGATTTGAAGATATGACATGCAGAGATGGATACAATCTCTCTTAATAGTTTTTAAATATTACCATTTATCTTCAAAAGTGTTGTTCAAATAATTGTGAAAGAAATTTATAGCATTATACATTTATTGTTTAAGGTCTTTTCTGAATTACATGCATAAACAAACTGTAAAAAAAATGAAAAAACAGACCTTAAAATATGATCAGATTAAGTTAATAGCATGTCAATATATGTATAATGTGTTGTTGACAGTGTATGATCTTGCCTATATGAGAAGTAGTAACCAAGTTACTGCTTTTCAGTTTCTTGATCTATTCACAAGTCACAGAAATAATTATTTTCAATAATTATTTTCTAATTTACTTTGATATATGTATATTTAATAAAAATTTAAAAAGTTTTTAAAGAAAATCATATAAGCAAAGCCTGAGTGAGTTTTAAGAATCCTTTATCTGATAATCAATGGCAAATCTGGTATTCTTTATTCCTTTGAAGAATGCGTACAATGCTTCAAATTTCAGCAACAAAAAAATGTGTTTAGTTTACGTTCTACTGGGAGAAATATGGTTTTGAAAAGTTTAGAGATTAACATGATTTTCATCTCTAAAAGTGAAAATTATGAAATCTAGTTCATGATATCAAGTGATATATATTAAGTTAACTAATTTCTTTGACTAGTGTGTTGTTCATCATTTTTCTGGATTCCAAATACTGAATTACATGCACATAGGCTTGGACGAATCAACAAAATCAATTTAGAAATATAATAAAGATATTTAGCTGTTGACCATAACTCCCCTATGTGGTTTGTCTCTGTATCCCCACTCAGATCTCACCTTGAATTGTAAGAATCCCCATGAGTTAAAGGTTGGACCTGGTGGAGATAATTTAATCGTGGGGCTGTTTCTTCCATGCTGTTCTCATGGTAGTGAATGAGTTCTCATGAGGTCTGACGGTTTTATAAGGGGCTTCCCTCTTTGCTTGGTACTTCTCTCTCCTGTTGCTCTATGAAGAGTGCCATGATTGTAAGTCTCCTGAGGCCTCCCCAACCATGCAGAACTGTGAGTAAATTAAACTTATTTTCTTTATAAACTACCCACTCTCCAGGATTTTTTCATAGACACATGAGAACATACTAATTCACTGGTCTTTCGGTTTTTAAAGACATTTTTAACTGCAATCTGTAGATAACATCCAATATACTTGAACAGGCTATGCAAGAGCTGCCTTTGCTTTCTTTCTTTCTTTTCCGTTTTTTTTTTTTTTTTTTTTTGCAATTTAGTAAGAGAAAGTTAAAAAAAACTCAAACGTAATAAAGAAAAAGCATTTATTTTATAGAGCAGCAAGAACCAAAGTAATATGAACTGCGCACTATTTACTTGTGGAAAGATAAAAGATGTAACCAAATATACTTGTCATCTTATCACCCTCACAGTTTAAAAAAAGCATGTTTTGCCAACAGTACCTCCTGTAGATTCCATCTGTCCAATTGTCTTTCTATGAGTTGCAGTTTCTAAAAGATATTCATCTGTGTCACTTTTACTAACTGAATAATCATAATTAATGCAGCAGCTACATGTATTTTAGTTAATTTTAAAGTAATATCTGGTATCACTTCGCTTTCTGTACTTGGGACATGTTTTATAAAGAATCAGTGCAACGAAATGCTCAGAGCTTTCCCAGATAGAAATTGTGGTCACATCAGTTACTATAAAGATGTGCTAAAGATGAAGAAGAAGAATGTCTTGATTATAAAAATTTTAAAGTAGCAATGAGATCAAGGAAGTACCCTCCAAACTGAAATCAAGTGACTAAAGTTTCAGAGGAGCAGAGAGAGATGCCTTTCAGAAAATAACCTCAGAATAGACTATCAATCAATTCTCAATTCAAAAGTAACTTCTATCTTCTTTAAATAGAAAAGGCAATTTTAAAAAAGGAAAAGAAGTGAAAGAAATGGAAAAGGGAGTGAAGAAGTAATGCTACATTAAGTATTTTAGTAAAATATATTGTATTATCGTATCTTTAGTAAATTTTGTCTTAACTGAATAAAAATAAAGCTTAACATAAAACATAAAATATATTATATCACATTTTGATTATACATATATATGTATAATATTTTTCATATATAGATAAGTAATAGGAGAGTTAGTTTCTTCCCTTGGATTAGGAAAGTAAACCTAGAGAAAATTTTCAACATATTTAATGAGCTCTAGTCACGAACCACAAAAAACAGAATATACAAGGAAACAGGATGTAGAATGACCCACACTGATTGAGGAATAAACTTAATTTGCTTGATGTTCAGTTGGATCCCAGGGAGGCATAGGAGTGACAAGGGTGACAAATTGTAGCTATTCATCTAAATGTATGGAAATGCTTCAGTGTTCTTACAACTGGTACTGTCAAGTAAACCCAGAACTGAGAAAATGTGTTTCTTCTTCTCCATTTGAGGAAATGTCCATATGTATAATTTAGGAGCTGATTTCCAGGAGTCATGCTTTCAGCTATTTGGGAAATGTAGTGTGCTCTAAACAGTACTAAATCCAGAGAAACTAGATAATGATAAATTCATGATGCATGCCCATTCTTGTTATAGTTGTTCCTGTAGCTCAACTGCATTCCTAGCTTTCTTCACGGTTTCCTTAATGACTCTCTCCTTCAACCACATAATATATTCAAAAGTCCTTTTAGAATAAGGACAAACTAGAGCTAAGGAGACTGGCTAAAGCACATTTGTTAAAAGAGAGGATGGTGATAAAATAGTCTTAGACAAATGAGTAAGTGAATAGGCTAACAGCATTTGAAACAAAGAAAAGGGCGTATACTGAAGAGTCCTTTTGAACATGGAAACAGAAGAACTCCTAACCAAATAGATATCAGGGAAGGAGCTGAGTAGATATTAATATTTGCTTGGTCACCAAAAGAACAATGAGATACAACAGCACTTGCCTTATTACCAAAAAAAGTCTTTGGAGTAGTTAACAAATACAACTATTTAAAACAGGATAATACCAGTTTTGAAAAAAAACAAGAAAAATGAAAAATATAACTAGTGTAGTACAATTAAGTCAGAGATAATAATATAGATATGCATAAACCAATTTATTGTATTGCTTAAAAGTAATTAAAATTATACACATATTTGCATAATCAAATAAACAAATTATTTGATTTTAAAGGTAAGAGTGTAGAGAGAAAGAAAAAAGATTATTTACTTTTCTAATGAAGCATTTTAACAGCCTAAGGAGCCAACAGGTCACGGGAGAATAAAGAGGAATTTTGCAAGAGGCCTTACCTCAGATCTTATAAACATTTTGAGTGTATGAGGCCTTACCTCAGATCTTACAAACATTTTGAGTGTAGTTACGTATTCTGCAACATTATTGAATTTGTTTATCAGTTCCAAGAGCTGTAATTAGTCTTTTGGTTTTTCTATGTATAAGATCATACCATTGGCAAACAGAAAAAATTGACGTTTTTCCTCTTTTCCACTTAGGATGCCCTGTACTTTTTCCTCTTGCCCAATAATATCTAGGACTTCCAGTACTATGTTGAATAAGAGCAGTGCAGGTGGGCATTTTAGTCTTGTTCGAGTACCTGGAAGAAAAGCTTCCTAGCTGTGAGTTTGTCATATACAGTCTTTATTTTGTTGAGGTACTTCCTATAAATCAATGAGAAATGGACAATTCAGTAGGTAGAAAACATGAATTTGCATTGCCAAAAAGAGAAAACAAGAATGGCCTACAAACATAACTTAGATGCTTAATCTCATTAGTAGTCAGGGAAACATAAAATAGTTTAAAAATATAATTTTAATTATTCTATTTACCACATAGAAATAAGTATTGGCAATCAGGATTCTCATCTACTTCTTGTAGGCATATACATTTGTACAAATCTTTTGGAAAATAATTTAATATTACCTATTAAAATTGAATACATTCAAACCTAACAATGAGCAATTCTCCTTAAAATATTCTTTACATAAATATTAATTCTCTATACAAATACTCTAATAAATTCACTAGAAGGCATGACAGAATCATCAACATCAGCATTGTTGCTATGGTGAAATAAAATGAAATAAAATAACACAAATGTTCATGAAAAAGACAATGACTGGGGAGAGAGATCCAAGATGGCCGATTAACAACAGCTCAGGATTGTAGCTCCCAATGAAAGTGCAGAGCGTGAGTGGATGCTGCAATTTCAGACGAATTTCTGTTGCCTGAAAACTGGGAGCTACCCAGTGGAGGAGCCACACGGGTTGCCAGTGCGACTCTTTTGGCCGGCACGGCTGTTTTGCCGGCACCCTGGTGGGGTGCGGCACGGCGCTTCTCAGTGCGGAGTATATGGGACTAGGTGTCCTTTGAGTCGGGGCTCGGCTGGTCCCATCCCCACAAGGAGAACAGCAATTGGAAGCGCTGAGGACTAAGAGTATCACAGTAAGCACAGCTGAACCCGGGAAGGCCTAGCTCTGTGGGGAAAGGGTGTCTGCTGAAGGAAAACTAAGAAACAGAAAAAACTTCATCACCAACAAGCCGGACGTCCACTCAGACCCAATCATCTGAAGCTCGGCAATTACAAAGACGACAGGTGGATAAATCCACAAAAATGGGAAGAAACCAGAGCACAAAGGCTGAGAACACCTGAAATCAGAATGCCTCTCCTCCTACAGGGGATCACAACTCCTCATCAGCAAGAGA
>CAUYLG010047278.1:172500-295130 GCA_963573385.1 Cacajao melanocephalus | reverse complement strand
CCACACTGTCTTCCACAATGGTTGAACTAATTTACACTCCCACCAACAGTGTAAAAGTGTTCCTATTTCTCCACATCCTCTCCAGCATCTATTGTCTCCAGATTTTTTAATGATTGCCATTCTAACTGGCGTGAGTAGGTGTTAACTTTAGATCAAATGTATGGTTATACATGGGCTCAGTCAGTATGAAGGAAAGTTTACTCTTACGTAAACACCTAAGCAACAGGAAATAAGTTAGTCAATTAGGGAAATAAATTTGACTAGGTATTTCATGAATGTCTTAAAAGCCATCTTTAAATAAGTAATTTTTTGTTAAGCTTTTGTCTTTAAGTTTAGCTAGTGCTTTACTGGCATTCTAAATTTAAAACTGTCTTCAGATATTATGGAATAGTTTGGGTCATCGGTAAAATTTCATACAGAATACAGAACACGGAGCCTGTTTTTACTTCTGCTAACCCCATGGAATATCCAATCAAAATGGATTTCTGTCCTCCAGAACTGTGAGAAAATACATTTCTGTTGTTTAAAACACCTGATCTGTGGAACTTTGTTACTGCATCCCTGGCACAGCTAGGAAGCTGATTTTTCACCAACCAGACTGATACCATTATTTTGATCTTGGGAGACTACATGGAATTCTGATTTACAGACCTATGAAATAATAAATGGGAGTTTTAAGCTGATAAATTTGTGATAATCTGTTAGGTAGTAATAGAAAATGACATAAACTATATAATAAAAAACCCCCACCAAGAAGTGGGCAAAGGATCTGAACAGACACTTCTCAAAAGAAGACATTTATGTGACCAACAAACATGAAAAAAGTTCATCCTCACTGGTCATTAGAGAAATGCAAATCAAAACCACAGTGAGACACCATCTCACACCAGTTAGAATGATGATCATTTAAAAGTCAGGAGATAATAGATGCTGGAGAGGATGTGGAGAAATAGGAACACTTTTACACTGTTGATAGGGGTGTAAATTAGTTCAACCACTGTGAAAGACAGTGTGGTGATTCCTCAAGGATTTAGAACTAGAAATACCATTTCTGGTTCTGGGTATATACCCAAAGGATTAGAAATCATTCTACTATAAGGACACATGCACACGTATGTTTATTGTAGCACTATTTACAATAGCAAAAACTTGGAACCAATCCAAATGCTCATCAATGATAGACTGGATAAAGAAAATGTGGCACATATATACCATGGAATACAATGCAGCCATTAAAAAAAATGAGTTTATGTCCTTTGCAGGGACATGGATGAAGCTGAAAACCATCATTCTCAGCAAACTAACACAGGAACAGAAAACCAAACACCACATGTTCTCACTCATAAGTGGATGTTGAACAATGAGAACACATGGACACAGGGAGGGGAACATCACACACTGGGGCCTATTTGGGGGGGCCTGTTGAGGAGGACACAGGGAGGGGAACATCACACACTGGGGTCTGTCAGGGGTGTCAAGGAGAGGGAGAATGCTGGGACAAGTGCCTAATACATGAGGGGCTTAAAATCTAGATGATGGGTTGATGGGTGCAGCAAACCAACATGGCACATGTATACCTATGTAACAAACCTGTACTTTCTGCACATGTATCCCAGAACTTAAAGTTTAATTTAAAAAACTATATAATAGACTAAATTATTAATTTATGAACATACCATTTAAATTTATGAACATGTCATTTAAAATATAATTTTAGAATTCTATTTTAAGGTTTTTAAATCTTGAAAATGTCAACAAAAATTATTTAGGTGGAAATTTGTCTGGTTTTAGAATTAATACACTTTTTTCAAATTCAAAATATTTTGATATTTTTCTCTGTCATATGAACAAAGGGAATACCTATACTATCATGCAATCTTTTTTGCTATAAACCAAGTTTGTGCTCAGGCTTCTTTCGGAAGGTGATGAGGCTAAACCTAAATCCAACTTAAAATAAGTGGGTATTTAGGAGAGAAAGGGTCAATGGCTCCAGTGGGTAGAGATTTGTCCTAGATAATTGTTCATTGTTTGGGGGATTAGATAAATATTTTTATTATCTTCTCAAAATATTTAAATATGTACATTTGAAACCTGATCTTTATTTCTCAATCTCACATTTAATAGATAGCACTCTAGTTTCATTACAAATTAGATTGTTGAATGTAAAGAATTAGGGCTTAAAACTCATTAAGTAAGTTATGATGCACTTTTAAATGGTTTACGTAAGTAATAAACTCTGATTATATTTTTATTACTTTTTTAATTGAAAAATAAAAATTATAGGTATTTATGATATACAGTATGATACACACACATATTTTGGAATAGCTAAATTGAACTATTTAACATATCCATTACCTCACATACTTCTTTTGTGTGTGGTTAGAACACTTAAAATCTACTCCTGGTAATTTTCAGGCATACAACACATTGCTATTAATTATAGTCACCATGCTGTACAATAGATCTCTTGAGCTTATTCTTCTTGTCTGACTGAAATTTTGCATCCTTTTACTAACCATAGCCCCAATTTCCCCCACACACCTTAACATTTAATTCTCTGTAATTCAACACATTTTAAATACTCTTTTCATCTAATTATTACATTTTAAAGATGAGCCCAGAATATCACAAACTCTTAAAAACAAGTTCTTGGATGGAGTGAAAATCCCAGGCATCCCAGAAATTGTAAAGTGGTTCAATGAGCTGCATATCACATATAACCTATAGCTTTCCGAAAAATCTCCCTCCGTAACAGCTCACAGTCATGAGGACAAAGTTCAGCTTTCCTAAGTGTCTGATCCACTGCACCAAGTTAAAGATAAATTTGTAGTTTTAGAAATGAAAATGATCAAGGAACATTGTTATTCATAGTAGAAATTTCCACTGTGAAGGTGATAGATGGAGTCAAATGCCGAGCCTGTAAGACTGTGGAGAGGAATATTTGGGTTTTTTTGTCACATACTGCAATTTCCTCTGAATAATTTTGGAGCCTGAGTAAGCAAGTCACAGACATTTATCAAAATAGCATGCCTGTCTCATTTTTCCTAGGAAATGACTTATTTTTTGACTTATATTTGGGAGTAACTAATTTTTTCATTTCCTGACCATTGTTTACTTACTCATTAGTTTGATAAATTTCACTTGGTTATTTCCATATATTTGTCCACTTTGTGAATTATTATGCATAATTATTCTTTTCTCATACTCTGCATTTTAAGTACTTTCCTGATTGTGAACTCTTTTCACCAGATTTCAGGGAAGCAAAAAAATGAATACATAAAGTAAAAAATATAACTGGTTATTATGAGAACTAATGACAAATCTAGAGGAGGTTTGAGATAATAGCAGATCAAAATCATTGGCTTACCTTTGTTCATTGATGTATTATTATTACCTGAAATGGCACTTAGAAAGCACATGGTATTTATTAAATAAATGAATGGGAATTCTGGATTATTTGTGGGCTTATTTTCATTGTTGAGCCTAAATAGTTTCCCAGATGTATATTGGCTCATATTTTCTTTGTTGTAAATTTTGTATTCACATTCTTTGCCATTTTACTGATTAGTGATTTTGTTAACCTGTAAAACATTGTACACTTATAAAATAGTAAAAGTGTGCCAGAAATGTTGTAAATATTTCTTTAAATATATTGTTTATCATATTAGTCTTTAAATTACAGAACTATGAGTTCATGTAAAAATTTTTTTACTTTAAATTCACAAAGACCTTCTCTACTCAGAGATCAGATATTCATCTATTTTTTCTTAATTGTAAATATATCATTTAAAAACAATTAATATATTAATTTACTTGGCATTTATTTTGGTGTATGCTCTGTTTGACTTTAGGATCTAAATTGATTATTTACTGGTAAATCAGCTAATCTGTTTAGTTCCAAGGAATTTATTCTGTCTGTTTGGGCAGAGAGGAAATTTATTAAGTGGATAATGAGTAAGTCACAGAATTACCAGCAGGTTTGGAGTACCAGCGTGGAGGCTATGCACATAGCATAATCAGATACTATTCTGCAAATCTGTTCTCTATGAGCCCCTGCTGCAGTTCACACAGTGAATGCCACTGGCATTGAACACTGGATATTCAGTCACTTGGAGCCCAGGACACTCAATCTTGCTGCAAAAACCACTGCTGAAAGAATGAATTCTTTGTGCTCCTCTCTTCTTTGATGTATTCTGCACTCAATTCAAAATCTGGGGCCACTGTGTTGTCTGCTAGAGTATAGGGCATAGTTCAGACTCAAAGGAGATTGGGAAAGTAAATACCTGCATTTTTTAAATTACACTTTAAGTTCTTGGGTATATGTGCAGAAAGTGCAGGTTTGATACATAGGTATACATGTGGCATGGTAGTTTGCTGCACTCATCAACCCATCATCTACATCAGGTATTTCTCCTAATGCTGTCCCTCCCCCAGCCTCCCATCCCTCGACAGGCCCCATTGTGTGTTGTTCCCCTCTTTGTATCCATGTGTTTTCATTGTTCAACTCCCACTTATGAATGAGTACATGCAGTGTTTAGTTTTCTGTTCTTGCCTTAGTTTTCTGAGATGGTTCCCAGTTTCTTCCATAACCCTGCAAAGGACATGAACTCATCCTTTTCTATGACTGCATAGTATTCCATGGTGTATATGTGCCACATTTTCTTTATTCAGTCTATCATTGATGGGCATTTGGGTTAGTTCCAAGTCTTTGATATTGTGAACAGTGCTGAAATAAACATACGTGTGCATGTGTCTTTATAGTAAAATGATTTATAATACTTTGGGTATATATCCAATAATGGGACTGCTGGGTCAAATGGTATTTCTAGTTCTAGATACTTGAGGAATTGCCACACTGTCTTCCACAATGGGAGAACTAATTTACACTCCCACCAACAGTGTAAAAATGTTCCTATTTCTCCACATCCTCTCCAGCATCTGTTGTTTCCTGACTTTTTAATGATTGTCATTCTAACTGGTATAACATAATATCTCATTGTAGTTTTGATTTGCATTTCTCTAATGACCAGTGATGATGAGCTTTTTTTCATATGTTTGTTGGCTGCATAAATATCTCCTTTTGAGAAGTATGTGTTCATATCTTTTGCCTACTTTTTGATGGGGTTGTTTTTTTCTTGTAAATTTAAGTTCTTTGTAGATTCTGAATATTAGCCCTTTGTCAGATGGATAGATTGCAAAAATTATGTCACATGGTGTAGGTTGCCTGTTCACTCTGTTGATAGTTTGTTTTGCTGTGCAGAAGCTCTTTAGTTTAATTAGATCCCATTTGTCTATTTTGGCTTTTGTTGCCATTGCTTTTGGTGTTTTAGTCATGAAGTCTTTGCCCATACCTATGTCCTAAATGGTATTTGCATAGGTTTTCTTCTAGAGTTTTTTATGATTTTAGGTCTGACCTTTAAGTCTTTAATCCACCTTGAGTTAATTTTTGTATAAGTTATAAGGAAGAGGTCCAGTTTCAGTTTTCTGCATATGGCTAGCCAGTTTTCCCAACACCATTTATTAAAAAGGGAATCCTTTCCTCATTGCTTTTGCCAGGTTTGTCAAAGATCAGATAGTTGTAGATATATGGGGTTGTTTCAGAGGCCTCTGTTCTGTTCCATTGGTCTATATCTCTGTTTTGGTACCAGTACCATGCTGTTTTGGTTACTGTAACCTTGTAGTATAGTTTGAAGTCAGGAAGTGTAATGCCTCCAGCTTTGGTCTTTTTGCTTAGGATTGTCTTTGGTATGCAGGCTTTTTTGGTTCCATATGAAATTTAAAGTAGTTTTTTCCAGTTCTGTGATGAAAGTTAATGGTAGCTTGATGGGGATACATTGAATCTATAAATTATTTTGAGCAGTATTGCCATTTTCACAATATTGATTCTTCCTATCCATGAGCATGGAATGTTTTTCCATTTGTTTGTGTCCTCTCTTATTTCCTTGCACAATGGTTTGTAGTTCTCCTTGAAGAGGTCCTTCAAATCTCTTGTAAGTTTTATTCCTAGGTATTTTATTCTCTTTGTAGCAGTTGTGAATGGGAGTTCACTCATGATTTGGTTTTCTATTTGTCTGTTATTTATACATAGGAATGCTTGTGATTTTTGCACATTGATTTTGTATCCTGAGACTTTGTTGAAGTTGCTTATCAGCTTCAGCTTCAAAAAAAAGGAGTTTTTGTACTGAGACGATGTGGTTTTCTAAATGTACAATCATGTCGTCTGCAAACAGAGACAATTTGACTTCCTCTTTTCCTAATTGAATACCCTTTATTTCTTTCTCTTGCCTGATTGCCCTGGTCAGGGCTTCCAATACTATGTTGAATAGGAGTGGTGAGAGAGGGCATCCTTGTCTTGTGCAGGTTTTCAAAGGGAATGCTTTCAGTTTTTGCACATTCAGTATGATACTGGCTGTGGGTTTGTCATAAATAGCTCTTATTATTTTGAGATACGTTCTATCAATGTCTGGTTTATTGAGAGTTTTTAGCATGAAGGAGTGTTGAATTTTGTTGAAGACTTTTTCTGCATCTATTGAAGTAATTGTGGTTTTTGTCATTGATTCTGTTTATGAAGGATTACATTTATTGATTTGCATATGTTGAAGCAGACTTGCATCCCAGGAATGAAGTCGACTTGATCGTGGTGGATAAGCTTTTTGATGTGCTGCTGGATTTGGTTTGCCAGTATTTTAATGAGGATATTTGCATCGATATTTATCAGGGACATTGGCCTAAAATTTTGTTTTTTTGTTTTGTCTCTGCCAGGTTTTGGTATCAGGATAATGCTGGCCTCATAAAATGAGTTACGGAGGAGTTCCTCTTTTCCTATTGTTTGAGATAGTTTCAGAAGGAATGGTTCCAGTTCTTCTTTGAACCTTTCGTAGAATTCGGTTGTGAATCCATCTGGTCCTGGGCTTTGTTTGGTTGGTAGGCTATTAATTCCTGACTCAATTTCAGAATTTGTTATTGGTCTATTCAGGGATTTGGCTTTTTTCCTGGTTTAGTCTTGGGAGGCCGTATGTGTCCAGGAATTTATCTATATCTTCTAGAATTTCTAGTTTATTTGCATAGAGGTGTTTATAGTATTCTCTTATGGTAGTTTGTATTTCTGTGGGATTGGTGGTGATATCCCCTTTATCATTTTTTATTGCATCTATTTGATTCTTCTCTCATTTCTTCCTTATTAGTCTGGCTAGCGGTCTATTTAGTTGATCTATTCAAAATCCAGCTCCTGGATTCATTGATCTTTTGAAGTGATTTTTGTGTCTCTATCTTCTTCAGCTCTGCTCTCATCTTTGTTTTTTCTTGTCTTCCGCTAGCTTTTGAATTTGTTTGCTCTTGCTTCTCTAATTCTTTTAATTGTGATGTTAGGATATTGATTTTAAGTCTTTCTTGCTTTCTCTTGTGGGCATTTAGTGCTATAAATTTTCCTCTACATAGTGCTTTAAATGTGTTCCAGAGATTCTGGTACATTGTATCTTTTTCTCACTGGTTTCAAAGAACATCTTTACTTCTGCCTTAATTTTGTTATTTACCCAGTATCATTCAGGAGCATGTTGTTCAGTTTCCATGTAGTTGTGCAGTTTTGAGTAAGTTTCTTAATACTGAGTTCTAATTTGATTGCACTGTGGTCTGAGAGACAGTTTGTTATGATTTCTATGCTTTTGCATTTGCTGAGGAGTGTTTTACTTCCAATTATGTGGTCAATTTTAGAATAAGTTTGATATGGTGCTAAGAAGAATGTATATTCTGTTGATTTGGGGTGATGAGCTCTGTAGATTTCTATTAAGTCTGCTTGGTTCTGAGCTGAGTTCAAGTCCTGGATATCCTTGTTAATTTTCTGTCTCATTGATCTGTCTAATATTGACAGTGGGGTATTAAAGTCTCCCATTATTATTGTGTGGGAATCTAAGTCTCTTTGTAGGTCTCTAAAAACTTGTTTTATGAATCTGGGTGCTCCTGTATTGGGTGTACATATATTTAGGATAGTTAGCTTTTCTTGTTGCATTGATCCCTTTACTATTATGTATTGCCTTTCTTTGTTGCTTTTGATATTTGTTGATTTAAAGTCTGTTTTATCTGTTCCTAGGTTATCAACCCCTCCTTTTCTTTTGCTTTCCATTTGATTGGTAAATCTTCCTCCATCGCTTTATTTTGAGCCTATGTGTGTCTTTTCTTTTAAGATGGGTCTCATGAATATATCACACTGATGGATCTTGACTTTTTATCCACTTTGCCAGTCTGTGTCTTTTACTTGGGTCATTTAGCCCATTTAATTTAAGGTTAATATTGTTATGTGTGAATTTGATTCTGTTGTTATGATGCCAGCTGGTTATTTTGCCCATTAGTTGCAGTTTCTTCATAGTGGTCTTTATAATTTGGTATGTTTTTACAGTGGCTAGTACTGGTTGTTTCTTTCCATGTTCAGTGCTTCCTTCAGGAGTTCTTGTAAGGCAGGCCTGGTGGTTACAAAATCTCTCAGCATTTGCTTATCTGTAAAGGATTTTATTTCTCCTTCATTTATGAAGCTTTGTTTGACTGGATATGAAATTCTGGGTTGAAAAATCTTTTCTTTAAGGGTGTTGAATATTGTCCCCCACTCTTTTCTGGCTTGTAGGATTTCTGCAGAGAGATCTGCTGTTAGTCTAATGGGCTTCCCTTTGTGGGTAACTCTACCTTTCTCTCTGGCTGCCTTTAACATTTTTGCTTCATTTCAAACTTGGTGAATCTGATGATCATGTGTCTTGGGGTTGTTCTTCTTGAGGAGTATCTTTGTGGTATTCTCTATTTCCTGAATTTGAATATTGGCCTGCCTTGCTAGGTTGGGATGTTTTCCTGGATAATATCCGAAAGAGTATTTTCCAACTTGGTTCCATTCTCCCCATCACTTTCAGGTATACCAATCAAACGTAGATTTGGTCTTTTCACCGAGTCCCATATTTCTTGGAGGCTTTGTTTGTTTCTTTTTACTCTTTTTTCTCTATTCTTGTCTTCTCACTTCATTTCATTGAGTTTATCTTCAATCTCTGATATCTTTTCTTCTGCTTGCTCCATTTAGCTATTGATACCTGTGTATGCTTTATGAAGTTCTCATGATGTGTTTTTCAGCTCCATCAGGTAATTTATGTTCTTCTCTAAACTGGTTATTCTAGTTAGCAATTTGTCTCACCTGTTTTTCAGAATTTGTAACTTCCTTGCTTTGGATTAGAATATGCTCCTTTAGCCCACTTCTAAAGCCTACTTCTGTCAATTTGTCAAATTCATTCTCCATCCCATTTTGTTCCCTTGCTGGCAAGTAGTTGTGATCCTTTGGAGGAGAGGAGCTGTTCTGGTTTTTGGATTTTTTAGCCTTTTTGTGCTGGTTTCTCCACATTTTCATTGATTCGTCTACCTTTTGTCTTCGAAATCAGTGACCTTTAGATGGGGTCTCTGAGTGGATGTCCTTTTTGTTAATGTTTATACCATTCCTTTCTGTTTGTTGGTTTTCTTTCTAACAGTTAGCCCCCTCTGCTGCAGGTCTGCTGGAGTTTGCTGAAAGTCCACTCCAGACCCTGTTTGCATGGGTATCATCAGTGGAGACAGATCAGCAAAGACTGCTGCCTATTTCTTCCTCTGGAAGCTTCATCTCAGAGGGGCACCTGCCAGCCAGAGCTCTCCTATATGAGGTGTCTGTTGGTCCCTACTGGGAGGTGTTTCCCAGTCAGGATACATGGAGGTCAGGGACCCACTTGAGAAGGCAGTCTGGTCCTTATCAGAGCTCAGACACTGTACTGGGAGATCTGCTGCTCTCTTCAGAGCTGTCAGACAGGGACATTTAAGTCTGCTGAAGCTGTGCCCACAACTGCCCATTCACCCCAGGTGCTCTGTCCCAGGGAGTTGGGGGTTTTATCTATAAGTCCCTGACTGGGTCTGCTGCCATTCTTTTCAGAGATGCCCTGCCCAGAAAGGAGAAATCTAGCCACAGAGTCAGTCTGGCCACAGAGGCCTTGCTGAGCTGTGGGTGGCTCCGCCAAGTCTGAACTTCCTGGCAACTTTGTTTACTCCATGAGGGTAAAACTGCCTACTTAAGCTTCAGCAGTGGCAGACACCCCTCTCCCCACCATGCTGTAGTGTCCCAGGTTGACCTCAGACTGCTATGCTGGTAGTGAGAATTTCAAGCCAGTGGATCTTAGCTTGCTGGACTCTGGGGGTGGGCCCCACCGAGCCAGGCACCGGAAGGAATCTCCTGGTCTGCTGGTTGCAAAACCCATGGGAAAAGCACAGTATCTGGGCTGGAATGCACCATTTCTCCTGGTACAGTCTCTCACGGCTTCTCTTGGTTAGGAAAGGGAAATCCCCTTATCCCTTGCACTTCCTGGATGAGGCAATGCCCCACCCTGCTTCAACTTGCTTTCTGTGGGCTGCATCCACTGTCCAACCAGTCCCAATGAGATGCACTGGGTACCTCGGTTGGAAATGCAGAAATCACCCACCTTCTGCATCGATCTCACTGGAAGCTGCAGACCAGAGCTATTCCTGTTTGGCCATCTTGCCAGCTCCCTATGCCTGCATTTTTAATTATCATGGTTTCAGGTAGGTTTATCCTGCCTCTAAAACTCATATGGTGGATAAGGAGAATCTCTAAACATTAGGGTGGGATTCAGATGCTGAGATTATGTGGTCTTCTTTCTTGAAACTATGGATCAGTTCATCATAATATATGTTAAACACACTTGCAATAAACTCTTGGCTTGTGGGGAATATTGGGTTGTGGGGAATGGAAGGGGCCTTTGATATGAACACCTACTACCCCTGGTTTAGATAGAGTTAAAAATATAATCTTTGTGGTGTAACTGCTGAACATGAATTTTATCTTCAGCATATACTGGTCTGTGATCTTAAGTAAGTTAATTAACACCTTTCTTAGCCTTAGTTTGTCTGTCAGTTTGTGATGATTATAATTAAAATGACGGTGACATCCTTAGCATAGCACCTGACACAAAATATGAACTTAATACATGTTATTATTATCATTATAGTCATTACATGGTCAGTTTCTTTCTACTACAGCAGGCTGTTGTCTCAAGTCATCTGCTTTGGCTCCTTATATTTTAGTGAAAGATGCAGCCCCTATTGTGAGAAGCTGGCACCAACTCAGTAGATATCAGATTCAAAAGCCATATCGCTTAAAATGTTTTAACATCTGCATAACCTCTTCATACCATAAAGTGGCCATGTTTTTGGAATTTAATATATACAGAAATATAAGTTGCATCCTAATTCTGTGTGAGTGTTATTTTTAATTAAGCAATTTTCTAACATACACAAAACTGGAAAGAAAAGTTTATTGAATCACTCTCTACATTTCACCCAGATTCAATAATTACCAGTATTTTGCCATATTTGGTTCACTTAAGTTAAATGAATCCATTGCATTTGACTGGAAGTAAGCTTTGAAGGCTTTAATAGATATGTGTTCAATTTTTTTGTTAAGAATACTTTGAAGGTAGACCTGGATTCTTCATGTTGTGTTACAGCAGTAAGCATACAACATCTGGCCCCACTTTTATGGTGCTAAGATTGATCAGTGTGTTTGGATGGTGACAACCTGATGCCTCTGTTATAAAATTCCTCATGAATACTTATATCTAATCATGTCATCTACTGACATTCTTTTTCTGGCTCAAATATTTCATTAGGAGTTACGACATGATGATTTTTCTAATGCCACCATTTCTTGAGCATTTATTAGTTGGAATTCTCTTATCATTTAGGGCTATCCATCTACTTTGAAATATAGGCAAATAGGTAAAGGCAAAATAAATGCTTAATATTTTATTTTAATACTCTTTAGAAGGAGGAGTTGGTTTCCTAGTTACTTTCAATGGTATCCAATAGGTTTTTGATCTAGAGAGTGAAAGAAAATCCTTTCTCTGTTTTACATGGGTTTCTACACCATTGATATATTTCAGTCCATTGCATTCAAAAAGTTTTTGATGCTCTGATTGTTCCATCTTTGGCTAATGGGAGCCCCTTCATACTGGCTTCTGTGTTCTTTTGTTGTGGCCTATTGGTTATGAGCTACATTGTACAGTATACCAAAATCCAGTGGAAAGTCATAAATTCTGAGTATATGGTAATTTTCAATAAATTACATAAAAGCATAAAATCACATAACTAGAAGAAATACATTCATAGTGATACATAACAGGCAAAAAATGTAACAAATTTACTGGGAAATTGAGTTCCTAACTAAACATGGAACACATATTGGTACTGCATTTTAATGAATATTGTTGACTAAAAAGCAATCCATGAGATAAAAGAAATGTGAAAAAGTCTACATAGAACATGCAGATGAGAAAATATATCAATAAACATTGGTACAAATTAAATAGCAAAATAAAATATGTTTACATGAATTTCTACACAAGTAGCAAAAGTATATGAAAATAAGTTATCTGATTAAATATCTAGCATAATAGATAAAGCAAAAAAATTTTTTTCCATTGTTATTATTATTTTTTTATTGTATTTTAGGTTCTGGGGTACATGTGCAGATCATGCAGGATTGTTGCATAGGTACACACATGGCAATGTGGTTTGCTGCCTTCTTCCCCTTGTCACCTACATTTGGCATTTCTCCCCCTGTTATCCCTCCCTGAAAATAATTTTGACGCAATTACAATGTCATTCACATGCATATACTAAAGGCAAATATTCCAAGACATATTAATATTTTATTCAATTTGGGCTGCTATAAGAAACTATCATAAACTGCGTATCTTATAAACAATAAAAATTTATTTCTCACAGTTCTGGAGGCTGAGAAGTCCAAGATCAAGATTTGGTGTCTGTCCATTTGGTGTCCTGTAAGGGACCCCTTTCTAGTTCACAGAGGCTGCTTTCTCATTATATTCTAACCTGGTAGAAGGAGTGAGCTAGAGCTTTGGCATCTCTTTCAGGAGGGTACTAATCCCATTAACTCTGAAAGATCTCACCTCCTAATACTACTATTAGTGATTATGTTTCAACGTATGAATTTTAGGAGGACATAAACATTTGGACCATGGCAATTAAGCTATTTTATTGAGTATTAGTAAGCAGTTCAAACAGGAAAACTGAAGAATACTAATGGAAATCTTTGTTCAGTGAAGATCACACTATGTAACAAACAGCAAACAATAAAAGTTTTAAAATCTTCAAAACCTAGAACACACTCATTTTCAAAAGTATATAGATTATCCATCACAAAGCTTGATAATACATCATATCCAGAATTTCTGTGGCATTTGTTCTCTTTATTACTGGCATTTATTTCACTGAAAATTAAGTCATAACTATTTTCAAACTATTCTTTTGTAAATACTATTACTCGTGCTTATCCGAAAAATCTATACTGGTGAACTTGAGTCTAATTTTGCAGTAATACTGTATTACCTTAAGTGATGAATTACAGGAATAACAAATAATAAACCTAAGTATAAGGTGAATAAACCTCAATCTAATTCTGATTTGTTGTTTGAGTTGTGGCTTGCTATTTTTGATAAAAACAATAATACAAATTTCCCAAATAATGTGAATTTCTTTCTTTGCTGTGATGTTCTGTATTGTACTATTCCATTTCTAGAGGTAATATTATCACTAGATATTGTTATTTCAAAATTAGTAGATAATTAGTCCTAGATAATCGTCCAAAACCTGTCAGCTGTATGTGGGTCTTCCAACCACAATATAGGCTTTTTGCATACAGATAAGTTTGCAATCTTTGTTGTCATTATTGAAAGAACTGTGTCTGAATGCAGGAAGATGAAGTTGCTTTCCTCATAATATTCAGATATAGACATTTTCAGGGGTAGTCATATATACCCTAGGAACATACACATTATGCAATGAGCTCCAACTTATATGTTCCCCAGCACCATATCTAAAACACCCCCTTTAAATTAATGAAGAAGACTTTAAAATTATTACACATTCAGGGCCTAGTTCTGAACCTGCAACATGTCCTAAGTGTTCAGGACTTCCTTATGCTCAGTGCATCTTTGTAAACATGGAATTCAAGGAAGATTCAATGATTAATCAACATTGATGCAAGTTGACTTTTCTCAAATTATCATACTGTATCTCAGGAACAGTGAATTAAAGCAATTTATCATTTTTCTGCTTCTGGAGCCTACATTACTTTCGTTCTCAACTTTCTTTTGCATAGAATCTAAAAAGACATAACTTTTTCTTGGAAATGTTATTTTGGTCTGTGTAAAAAAATATGCCTGAGAGACATTCAATGGCTTTTTATGAATATGTGTTCATATGCAGTCTTTGGATGGCAATATCATGCAAAAACTGATGGAAAAACATGAAAACAAATCCAAATTGTGCAAATAAAATAAAAAAGTAATTTTCTTTCTTCTCAGTAGATATTTCCAAAATAAGACTTTTTGTTGTTTGGCTTAGTGGAGTGGACTTTGAGATAGGAATGTTTAAGTCATCTTTGACCTCAAGTTGATTATGAATATTTGCTTTTTTTAAAGGCAAAATTTCTGAAAGTCCTAACTTACAGATGTGTATAAAAACAAACAGAATCAAAGCTACTAAAATTTGCTTTGCCCAGTCAGAGCAAGCAGATGTTAGAGCATGAGGACTGAATAAGGTTTCTTACATTGAATTTGGGTCACTTCATTTCCTTAGTTCTCAAGGCAATAGAGTCATCTTTAATAAAATTTGCACCACTAATGTCGTGTCATCAAGGAATGAATTTAAATGCTCATTTCAAGGTCTAAGAAGCTGAAGAAATCTTCAGAAGAGGTCTGCAGAGCTTCTGACTCTTTAAAGATTGCCTGCTGAGAAATTGATGATGATTAGTCAGTTTTAACATCATCTTGTGAAGCACTTCCGTTGGCATCTTGGTAAAAAAAAAAATTGCTTGTGATTTTTCAGGAGCAAGGCTTTGGATCAGAAGATTTACCTTATGCACATGGCCAAAAATACTTGCCAAGTTAAATGAAGCCGTGAATGAATATCTCCCTTTCAAATTGTTCTGAGTGTTTTTTTGTTTTTTTTTATTTTTAATTTTCCTCTGAAATTTACTTAAATGCATTGACTTGTTCTCTGGAATGCCAATGAATGTTCACATACTAGAATAAAATTTTACTCTTATTCCACTTTTTGAAAAAATTTCTTAAAAAGTTGTTGATCCAAATATCAAGCTCTGATGAAGTTGACAACTTTTACAGCAGCAGAAAACATTTCTTTGAGTGTTGTTGGCCAAGTCTTTGGTACCAATGCAAGCCAATTTGTATAGCAATGCATTCCAGTGTCACGGACTGCTTCTTTCTTCATCAAAGCAACAAAACTACATGTATTGCCAAGCATCACAGGTGCTCTATTTTGCACAAAATACCAGAATTTTCTTTCAGCTGAAGTTTTGCTTGGCAAAGAAACAATGTTGACAGCTCTTGGAGTTTCTAAAATGGGCTCACAAAATAGGAGTTTCTACAAGAGCTCATTTGCCCTTAAAGATGTAAATAGTTTTATCTGCTTGAGTGCTGAAGGGAAATGAGTTTTCTACTGTGATTTGATTCAAGACATTAGAAGAAATGTCAGTGATTGGATAACAGAATTTTATAGTGACATACTTTTGATTTCAGTTCTTTGGTCCACAAATCAGCACAACAATTTGTATGGCACATGTGTCAACAGTCTCTGTAATCCTGCCATGAAGGTAAATTGGTCAATTAAGCTGTCAGTATAATCGGTAGCCTTGTAGGTTGCTTCAAGACAAGCTTTGAGTGTTGGAGTCAAATTAATATTTCTGTAAAACAGCCTCATTTTTGTAATGAAATTCACTGAGTCCTATATATCTTCAGGATGAACATAATGGATAACTGTTAGCTTCTTTTGCTAAGTACCTCTGTTGGGAATAACCTTGGCACATAGGACTACCAAACTTACATGTTTCATCAAGTTAGGTGCTGAACATAAACCAGAGGATACATAAACCTCACTTCCTTCCCTCTTTCTCTCCATCTCTTCTCCCTATTTTTAGTCAGGGCCAATGATTACCATCATCATCATCATCATCATCATCATTATAACAATAGCATCTAATATTTTGTGGATTCTTACTCTGTGTTAGGTTCAACACTATAGGTTAGATACTATTGTTATTTCCATTTTACAGATGAGGAAATCGAGGCACAGAAATAAAGTACTTTGTCAAAATCATATAGATAGTGAGGTCGTATTCTAATCTACGTAGTCTGGCTCTTAAACTGAGTTCCTAACCTCTCTGCAAAACCATATTCTTATTATGTATATCAGCATACTCAGGTCCCTATATGTATTTGGAATAAACATTATAATTTTACTTTAAAAATTTTTTTTCATAAAATAATTTTCAAAATAACAGCAAAATAAGAAATATCTTTATTCTTGGTAAGGTTATTTCGTGGACCACAGATTAAAAATTTGTGCCATAACAATTTTTTCCTCCAAAATAGTCTCCTTGTCAATTGGCTGTTACTGAGGCATTGGACTGTTACACTGTTAAGGGATAATGAGTTTAAACTTCCAAAAACCATGGTTGATTATAAATACATTCTCACTGTTTGCAATAGATGCTGTGTTACTTCGTTCTCATGCAGCTATGAAGAACTTCCAGGGACTTGGTAATTTATTAAGAAAAGAAGTTTTTTTGATCATTTCTTTTTATTATATATATACTTTTAAGTTCTGAGATACAAGTGTAGAACATGCAGGTTGTTACATAGGTATACATGTGCCATGGTGGTTTGCTGCACCCATCAACCCATACATTATGTATTTCTCCTAATGCTATCCCTCCCCTTGTCCCCCACATCCTGACAGGCCCCAGTGTGTGCTGTTCCCCTCCGTTTGGCCATATGTTCTCATTGTTCAACTCCCACTTATGAGTGAGAACGCGCAGTGTTTGGTTTTCTGTTCTTGTGTTAGTTTGCTGAGAATGATGGTTCCCAGCTTCATCCATGTCCCTGCAAAGGCCATGAACTCATCCTTTTTTGTGGCCGCATAATATTCCATGCTGTATATGTGCGACATTTTCTTTATCCAGTCTATTATTGGTGGACATTTGTGTTCGTTCCAAGTCTTTGCTATTGTGAATAGTGCTGCAATAAATATACATGTGCATGTGTCTTTGTAGCAGAATGATTTATAATCCTTTGGGTTTAGACCCAGTAATGGGATTGCTGGGTCAAATGGTAGTTCTAGATTCTTAAAGAATCACCACACTGTCTTTCAAAATGGTTGAACTAATGTACACTCCCACCAAGAGTGTAAATGTGCTCTTATTTCTCTATGTCTTCTCCAGCATCTGTTTCCTGACGTTCTAGTGATTGCCATGCTAAGTGGCATGAGCGGGCACCTCATTGTGGTTTTGATTTGCATTTCTCTAATGACCACTGATAATCAGTTTTTTTTTGTATGTTTGTTGGCCACATAAATGTCTTCTTTTGAGAAGTGTCTGTTAATATCCTTTGCCCACTTTTTGATGGGGTTTTTTGTTTTTTTCTTGTAAATTTGTTTAAGATTCTGGATATTAGCCTTTTGTCACATGGTAGACGGTGAAAATTTTCTCTCATTCTGTAGGTTGCCTGTTCACTCTAATGATAGTGTTTTTTTTTTTTTTTTTCACTGTGTAGATCTCTTTAGTTTAGTAAGATCCCATCCATCAATTTTGGCTTTTGCTGCAGTTGCTTTTGGTGCTTTAGTCATGAAGTCTTTGCCCAAGCCTATGTCCTGAATGGTATTGTGTAGCTTTTCTTCTAGAGTTTCTATGGTTTTAAGTCTTACATTTAAGTCTCTAATCCATCTTGAGTTAATTTTTGTATAAGGTGCAAGGAAGGGATCCAGTTTTGGTATTCTACATATTGCTAGCCAGTTTTCCCACCACCATTTTTAAAATAAGGAATCCTTTCCCTATTGCTTGTTATTGTCAGATTTGTCAAAGATCAGATAGTTGTGTGGTGTTATTTCTGAGGCCTCTGTTCTATTCTATTGGTCTATATATATGTTTCGGTATCAGTACTATGCTGTTTTGGTTACTGTAGCTTTGTAGTGTAGTTTGAAATCAAGCAGTGTGATGCCTCCAGCTTTGTTCTTTTTGCTTAGAATTGTCTTGGCTATACAGGCTCTTTTTTGGCTCCATATAAAATTTAAAGTAGTTTTTTTCTAATTCTGTGAAGAAAGTCAATAGTAGCTTGATGGGGATAGCACTGAATCTATAAATTGCTTTGGGGAGTATGGCCATTCTCATGATATTGATTCTTCCTATCCATGAGCATGGAATGTTTTTCCATTTGTTTGTGTCCTCTCTAATTTCCTTGAGCAGTGATTTGTAGTTCTCCTTGAAGAGGTCCTTCATATCCCTGGTAAGTTGATTCCAGGAATCAGGGATTTTATTCTCTTTGTAGCAATTGTGAAAGGGAGTTCACTCATGATTTGTATCCCTGTCAATAGTGTATAGGAATGCTTGTGATTTTTGCACATTGATTTTGTATCTGGAGACTTTGCTGAAGTTGCTTATCAGCTTAAGGAGATTTTGGGCTGAAATGATGGGGTTTCCTAAATATGCAATTATGTCATCCGTAAACAGAGACAATTTGATGTCCTCTCTTCCTATTTGAATACCCTTTATTTCTTTCTCTTGCCTGATTTCCCTGGCCAGAATTTCCTGTACTGTGTTCAATAGGAGTGGTGACAGAGGGCATCCTTGTCTTGTGCCGGTTTTCAAAGGGAATGCTTCCAGCTTTTGCCCATTCAGTATACTATTGCCTGTGTGTTTGTCATAAATAGCTCTTATTATTTTGAGATACGTTCCGTCAATACCTAGTTTATTGAGTTTTTAGAATGAAATGGTGTTGAATTTTATCAGAGGCCTTTTCTGCATCTATTGAGATAATCATGTTGTTTTTGTCATTGGTTCTGTTTATATGATGAATTATGTTTATTGATTTGTGTATTTTGAACCAGCCATACATTCCAGGAATGAAGCCAGCTTGATCGTGGTGGATAAGCTTTATAATGAGCTGTTGGATTCAATTTGCTAGTATTTTATTGAGGATTTTTACATTGATGTTCATCATGGATATTGGCCTGAAATTTTTTTTTGTTGTTGTGTCTCTGCCAGGTTTTGGTATCAAGATGATCCTGGCCTAACAAAATGAGTTAGGAAGGAGTCCATCTTTTTTGATTGTTTCCAAATAATCCCAGTAGTTCCAATAGTTTCAGAAGGAATGGTACCAGCTCCTCTCTGTACCTCTGGTAGAATTTGGCTGTGAATCTGTGTGGTCATGGTCTTATTTTGGTTGGTAGGCTATTAATTCCTGCCTCAATTTCAGAGCTTCTTATTGGTCTATTCAGGGATTTGACTTCTTCCTGGTTTAGTCTTGGGAGGGTGTATGTGTCCAGGAATTTATCCATTCTTCTAGATTTTCTAGTTTATTTGCATAAAGGTGTTTATAGTATTCTCTGATGGTAGTTTGTATTTCTGTGGGATCAGTGATGATATCCTCTTTATCATTTTTTATTGTTTCTATTTGATTCTTCTCTCACTCTCTTTTTTTAAAAAAATTAGTCTGGTTAGCAGTCTATCTATATGCTGAGCAAGAGGGGGGAAAAACCCCTTATAAAACCATCATACCTCATGGTCTGATGGTATTATACCATCACTCACTATCACAAGAATAGCAACATGGGGGTAACTGCTACTGTGATTCAATTACCTCCCACTGGATCCTTCCTATGACACATGAGTATTATGGGAACTACAATTCAAGATGAAATTTGAGTGGGAACACCACCAAACCATGTCATTGCACCCCTGGCCCCTGCCAAATTTTATGACCTCACATTTCAAAACATAATCATGCCTTCCAAATCATTGCCCAGTGTTATAACTCATTTGAGCATTAACCCAAAGGTTGAAGTCCAAAGTCTTATCTGAGACAAGGCAAGTCCCCTCATCCTACGAGCCTTAAAATCAATAATAGCAAGTTGATTACTTCCCAGGTACAATGGGATTACAGATATTGGGTAAATACATCCATTCCAAAAGGGAGTAGTTATCCAAAACAAAGAGGCTGCAGGCTCCATGCAAGTCCAAAATCTAATAGGACAATTATTAAACCTTAGCATTCAAAAATGATCTCTTTTGACTCCATGTCTCACATCCAGATCATGCTTTTGTGAGAGGTGCACTCCTATGGCCTTGGCAACTCTGCTCTGTGGCCTCACAGGGTAGAGCCCCCATTCTGGCTGCTTTTACAGGCGGACTGCATACCTATAGCTTTTCCAGGTGCATGGTAGAATCTGTCAGTGGATCTACCATTCCCAGGTCTGGCGGATGATGACCATCTTCTCACAGCTCCACTAGGCAGTGCCCCAGTGGGGACTCTTTGTGAGACCTGCAACCCCAAATGTTCCTTCCCTACTGCCCTAGCAGAAGTTCTCCGTGAGAGCTCCACCCCTGCACCAAACTTCTGCCTGGATATCCAGGTGTTTCTATACATCCTCTGAAATCTAGGTGGAGGTTCCCAAACCTTAATTCTTGACTTATGTACACCCATTGGCCCAATACTACATGGAAGCTGCAAAGGCTTGAGGTTTGCATCCTCTGAGGCAACTGCCTGAGCTGTATGTTGGCCCCTTTTAGACATGGCTAGAGCTGGAACAGCTGGGATGGAGGGCACCATGTCCAGAGGCTGCATAGAGAAGGGGAGCACTGGGTCCAGCTCACAAAATAATTTTCCCTTTTTATGCTTCCAAGCCTGTAATGGGAGGGGCTGCTGAGAAGGTCTCTGACATGCCCTGGAGACATTTTCCACATTGTCTTGGTGATTAACATATGTCTCCTTATTACTTGTGCAAATATTTGCAGCAGGCTTGACTCTCTACTCAGAAAATCAGTTTTTATATTCTATTGCATTGTCAGGCTACACATTTTCTAAACTTTTATGCTCTGCTTCCTCTTAAATGTTTGGCTGCTTAGAAATTTATTCCATCTGTTCAAAGATCCACAGATCTCTAGGGCAGGGGCAAATGCTTCCAGTCTCTTTGCTAAAACATAGCAAGAAATCAACTTTATTCCACTTCCCAACAAGTTCCTTATCTCCATCTGAGAGCCCACCTCAGCCTGGACTTCATTGTTCATATCTCTATCAGCATTTTGGTCAAAGCCATTCAACAAGTCACTAGGAATTTCTAAACTTTTCCACATTTTCCTGTCTTCTTCTGAGCCCTCCAAATTGTTCCAAACTCAGCCTGTTACCTAGTTCTAAAGTTGCTTCCATATTTTTGGGTATCCTTATAGCAGCACCCCACTTCTGGTACCAATTTACTGTATTAGTCTGTTTTTATGCTGCTATAAAAAAGCTTCTTGAGACTGGGTAATTTATAAAGGAAAGGGGTTTAATTGACTCACAGTTCCACATGACTGGGGAGGCCTCCGGAAACTTACAATCATGGTGAAAAAAAAAGCAAATATAAGTGGAGTGGGGTTAAAAAAAAGAAGAAGAAAAAGAAAAAGCAAAAATATCTTTCTTCTCATCGTGGCAAGAGAGAGAAGAAGTGCCAAGCAAAAGGGGGAAAAGCCCCTTATAAAATTATCAGATCTCATGAGAATTCACTCACTATCGTCAGTATAGCAGCATGGGGGTAACTGCCCCCATGATTCAGTTACCTTCCACTGGATCCCTCCTATGAGATATGGGGATTATGGGAACTACAATTCAAGATGAGATTTAGGTGGGGACACAGCCAAACTATGTCAGATGCTTTGCGATGTTAGTCACAATATTGCCTTTCTGACATTCATGACTTTCTTTTAAAGTATTTATTTAAAGAAAGGCAGCCCTAGAATTCTGCATCTAGAATGAGAAAGTGGTAACCTTTTTGATAAGCACAATTGCATACAGCTGTGCCTACCTCTTTCTGTCTAGGAAGAAATCCAAATATATCTTCACAACTCTTTTGACTAGAACCATATAAATAAGTGATGTTTGCTGGAAATACATTTTTGTATTGTAATGATAAAAACATGTACTCATTTAGGGTCATCTAAATTAAATAAATCCCTATAAATAACATTTGTATTTGAGGGGCTTAAATACCTCCCACCTCTTCTAAATTTTTTAAATTAGCTAATACCAAAGTTGATAATGATCTTCCACGAATTTCATTCAGCTTGGTAGACCTGTGATTTTTAAAACAATGTTTTATCATTTCTTTTATTGACATTGGCTGATGCTCATTTCAAAACTAATTTCATAGTTTTTGGACATTAATCTAGAAGAAATAAAATGTCCAGAACTAAATTGTTGATTTTGCCACACTTCTGCTTCTCCTATGGTCTGGGCCATCTAAGCTGATTACATTTTTTTGACCATCTACATGCAATCTGTTACCAAATTCTGCTCCCTTCATGCTTCAAGCTGTTCCCAGAATCTTTTTCTGACCATCTCCACCACTATCTCTATTATTCACTAATATATTTTGACTGATTTAAGTTAGTCAATTTAAGTCATTTAAATTTAAAGTGGGTTCCCTGTTCCCACCTTTGTGTCCCACCCTTTATTCTCCACCAGTGGCAGAATCATGCTTTTATAATGTAAGTTGTATCATGTCATTCCTTTGCTCAAGAACTTCTAATGGCTTCAGACCTAATTTAGGAAAAAATCCAACATTTGTGGCCAGAATTTATATGGTCTTGTTCCTGGCTACTCTCTAAATTAGCCAGATTCCCACTTCAATGCCAGTGCATAAAAAATGATCCCCCAAATTTCTGTAGCTCAATATCACACATTTGTTTTTTCATTTACAGGTTTGCAGGTCAGCTGAGACAGCTCTGTTGCATGCTACAATGTGGCTTTGTCGCTATTCTATAGCCCTCATTCTGGGACCATTGTCTTCCTAGGGCACTTTTTTTTTTTTTTTTTTTAATGGCAAAGGCACTAGAGACAAAGCCAAACCATGAATGCCCTTTATGGCTTCTGCTTAAGGCATGCTGGCTAACACTCTTATGACCTCTTATCATGTTTCCCCTCTCAATTGTCTTAGCTAATTGTTTTAATTAATATAGGTATATAGTAGGCCTTGAAATCAGGCAGTGTGATTTCTCCCACTTTATTCTTCATTTCAAAATACTTAGCCTATTCTTGTTTCTTTGTCTTTTCATACAAATTTTAAGGTAAATTTTTCATAGAAACTGCATTGAACTTACGTATCAGTTAAAGGAGAACTGACATCTTTGTTATGTATGTGTTAAAGTATTGTGTACTAAAACATCTAATTCATCATGAAGATCTTTCTTTCATTAGCATTTTATGGTTTTCAGCATATAGTGTCTATGGTGAGATTTATAAGTGTTTGTTTTCTTTGGAGTCACTGCATCGTACTGTTCCCAGTTTTATTTTAAGTGTTTGGAAGCTTGTTTCTTAAACTTTTGTTATATCCTTTAGGCTTTATTTATTTTTAGTTCTGTTTATTTTTTAAATAATGTGATCACACAATAAAGTCTGTGTAATTTTTACCCTTTTGAATTTAGTTAGGTAATTGTTTTAGCCAGCTACCTGACAGTTTTAAATATGCTGTGACTGCAAAGAAGGATAATGTTTATAGAATATAAAAATTGAATCTGATCAATTTTTAATTCAACATTATCACTTACATTACTAAAAATCTTTGGGTTCTTAGATATTGTTCACTTAGTTTTTTCCCATACAATCTATCAAGTAATAAGCATTATAGGTTCAAGTACCTAATTCAAATTAGTTTTTTTCTGCTATTATTGGGAATTTAGAATAGGAATTGCTAATAAAATGCCACTTTTGTTCAGATGTCTTCAAAAGTTGAGACCATTTGCTCTACTTCTGAACTAAGAGATTTTTTTCTAAGAAGCTTCTAGGTTCAATTCATCTAGATGGCAAAGATTTATGTCATTTTCCCTCCAAAAAAAAGCCCAGTCCTTGATTTATTGTGTAATTGGACTTAGATCTATTGTTATTGAGCTCACACAAAGACTGCATATCTATCTAGTACTTAGCTGCTCCTTGCTCTTTCTCAGGTGCCGTGGGGTTGACAACACAGTGACTTTATCAAACTTGACTCTAGGGTTAACTCACATTGGAATCTTAATCACTAGCTGGTTCAACCAAAACTGACATGTGTTTCCTTTGTTCAGTGATGAAAATGTAGTCTCCTCTGTCAGCTTTGTTCTCCTATTTGCTCCCTTCATATTCCCATAAGCTTTTTCTTTGTAAGTGGCTATTGTAAGGCATATTGCCGAGTTTCAAATGAGGAAACTGAGGCCAGTATAAGAAAAATTAAATTCCAGTTTATTCAGCTCCCGGGCGAGGTTCCACGGTCCCAGGGAAAGGGGCCAGAGAAGTTGCACCGACTTCCTGAGGCGTGGGTTTTTATAGGTTGGGAGAGCAAGGAATGAGGACAGGGCAGGTTGTAATTGGCGGGTAGGTGGTTGGGTGGGTTTGCAGGGACACAGAATGGAGACGGGGCGGTTCCTAATTGGTGGGTAGGTGGTCGGGCAGGCTTTTCAGTGCAGGCTGAGGTTACATCTGCCGGATCCCTCCAGGGGAACATGTGCTCCAGGGCAAGGGCCGTGCACAGATCTGGGCGGATCCCTCAGGGGAACATGTGCTCCGGAGCATGTGCCATGCGCAGAGCCAGGGGTTGAGTGCAGAGGTGGGTGTGGACTGCAAGACGGGGAGGGGTGGGCGTGCCTGGCTCCCTGGTGAGGCAACTGGCCTTACAGCTATTCTCCTAATTGATTGCCACACAACTGTACATTCTGGAAGTATTGTTTCTTATCAGCAAACTTATGTGTAATCTCTTCCCAGAATGCTAGAAAGGAGAAAATTTCTTTTGTATTTTGGCTTTAATTTTTTTATAATCAGTGAGGCTACTTCAAAAGTATTCTATATAAATACATACACACCAAAGCTTCATATTAGCCATTTACGAACTCATGGGAAGGTTCCATCAATTCTAGTCATTTTTGTAATAAGGAATGAGTTTTCTAACTAGAGAAGGGTGCTGTTTCTCATATAAAGAACTATAAAAGGAAGACTCAGCAAAAGTTACTCAGAGCCATATGATTCCTCTGTACAATATTGATTTGAAAGCCACATTCTTACCTACTTTCATCTTTTCTTGTGACACAGGTTGGCGTGCACTACGGCATTAGCAACAGCCCTCAGTTTCTGTGCTGTTCTTAGCACAGCTGAGGACCTGAGTCCACTACCATTTATGTGTTAGTGAGCAGTTGCAGGAACCCACTTGCTTGGACTGGCTAAATAAAAAGTGGCCAGGGGTCAGTTCTGTAGACCACCCTCCAACATGATTATAATTAGGAGCTATCTTATACTCCTGCCATCTTACTTCAGAGCACTTGCCTTTGCATTCTCTTTCTTGACTGGAATCTAGTAACTGGATGCTGGTTAGCTGATACCTTTACCGAAACTAACTTTGGTCTGACCTTACACATTCCCTTGCACAGAAACTGAACATTTGTCATCTTTGCTGAAATGGTGCTTAATGGTTAACCAGCCCCTCTTTGGAACTTCACTCTCTTGGTTTTCATTTACCCTACTTTGTAGACCATTTTTTCCCTACATCTTCTTCTTTAAACATTGGTGGTTGTTGGGGTTTAGAGAGCAATAATCATGTCTGTTTCCAAGGTGGGTTCTGAGCCAATGGAATAGTAGACACAAGAGGCAGATGGAGATCGACATATCAGCAATGTTATAATAAGGCTGGATTAGAAGATGCAGCCTGAGAACACAATTGTTCCGATAGAACAGGATTAACTTTTTCACCTACTTGTAGATAGTGAAGCAGGAATCCCTTGGACCTCCCCTTGCAGGGCACAGCCTGGCTCAGTAGCTTCCTGCAAGAGAAGTAAGAATATGTACTTATTCTATAGGCCGTGTAGTCTAAAGGTGAACAAGGATTGAACCCTGGGCTATAGTTACGTAGCTCATTCTTCTGTTTTACTGGTGGATAAATCACTCTGTCTTCCTGGAAGGCCTTTCTGAAAGTGTGTGAGAAATATATTTTTAGCTTTGCAGATTATCTAGCCTGAGATGCAGATATCCTGTAGATATATAATTAATTAATTTTCCTCTTTGTTCCACAAAGAAGAAGTCATCAATTCATCATACACTCCTAATGATGATGACCCTTTCTACCTGTATATTTATATCTAAGCCTTAATGATTGGTCCTTTAGAGCTTTCATACTTAAGTAATTCTCATTCCAGACTTTTATTCTGAAATGATACAAATATTTTTTTTAAAAAAGACATTGGGTTAATTCTGTATATTTTTTTCGTTTTTAAAAATTGAAAAATAAAAATTATATATACTTATCCACAACATGTTGTATTGAAATATATACATGCAGAAAGGCTGAATTGAGCTAATGAACATATGCATTATTTCACATACTTATCATTTTTTGTGGTGAGAAAACTTAAAATTTTCAGAAATTTTTGAGAATACTATATATAGAGAGTATTCTGAATATATGTGAATCTGAAGGTTAGTTTGGGAGGAGTATTCTGAAATCTGAAAGATTTATGTTATAATACTATATGTGTGTGTGTGTATATATATATATATATATATATACAGTATTCTAAAAAATATATATATATAATTATTAAGTAAAAAATATTTTTTTTTTGAGACAGAATCTTGCTCTGCCACTCAGGCTGGAGTGCAGTGGCATGATCTCAGCTCACTGCAACCTCTGCCTTCCAGGTTCAAGGATTCTCCCAGCTCAGCCTCCCGAGTAGCTGGGACCTCAGGCATGCACTACCGCCCCTGGCCAATTTTTGCATTATTAGTAGAGACAGTGTTTTGCTATGTTGGCTAGGCTGATCTCAAACTTCTGGCCTCAGGTGATCCACCTGCCTCTGTTTCCCAAAGGGCTGGGATTGCAGGTGTGAGTCACCATGCCCGGCTAGAATACAATATATTGTTATTAACCATAGTCACTGTGTGTAATAGATCTCTTGAACTTATTTCTATAAATATTTTTTAGGCTTAGAAAACAGATACTTTGTGAGAGTATTTCTTAAGCTTAGGAAGTATGCATTCTCTAAAGTTGAATATGTATTAGAAATACAATAAAGATAATGTTTTTCAATTTTTTATAAAATTATACCACATTTTCCTAATGACCTTTGTGCTAGAATTTCTAATGAAAATAGAATCTCATCAGGCCTCAGAACATTAGTGCTAATGGGCCCTTGTATTTGCACGAATCTGAAGGTTAGTTTGAGAAGAGTGTTCTGAAATCTGGAAGATTTGTGCTTCTGAGTAAAAAGTCTGATAAAACTTCTGAGATCTATTTAGTATTCTCACATGAGTCTCTGTTGTATAGAAAAGGGTTCTGAATGGGCCCCATCTCCAAGACTGAGAAACTGAATTAACTTTTAACCTCTTTGCTTATAGACATTTTTTTTTTTTGAGACTTCAAACTTGAGCCCATCCATTGATGTGTAGGACTTTTGGCTGTTTCCTCCATATTGGAAATGACCTTCCATGAGTGAGATTCTTCTGTTGACAGGTAGCAAGGGGGAGACATGTTTTGCATTGGGTAAAAAGGACAGACAATAAGCATTTTATGCAGTTTAGGCCTGGAAGGCAGGAAGTACCCAGAGGATGAATCAACATTCAATGAGCTCCTCCTGTGTGATCAGAATGATCCAAGCCATGTGGGGAGATACAGAATACTCTATTAGTTCATATTTTTCTCTTGTCATATGCCTCTTGTTTTCTGCTTGAAAACTTAGCATGGAAAGAGAAATTCATGTGGGGCACTGCATTACTGTGTCAAGTAATATTCTCAGTAGTGGATTAGTGTTTCCAGAACATATAGGTCATTCATTTGCAACCCCCCTCAACTTCTCGTGGTACTCAGGGTTTTCCCCTTCTGCATTCATGCATGTTTACAGATGAGCAATAAGAACAGATAACCTATCTGAGTGTCTCTTTTACTCTCTTGGTGGTTGGAAAAATACCTGCAATTGTTAGGACTTAGCTTGATTTTTCCAGTGCCTGACGTAAATCCAAAGGCTATATTTAACTCATTTGCTAGATGCTATACTAGGTTGTACAACTTCTTTTTCCCACTCTTTTCCCAAAAAACCCATTAGAACATTGACATAAAAACATAACCATTTACTGATTTCTTCATTCATTCATTCTACTGTAGTTACTGAGTAATTACATATATGTCTAAGCAACAGGATTACATGGATGAGAAAGATATGGTTCCTGACTTCGAGATACCAATTATACAATAAGGGAAACATATAAACTAGAAGCCACAGGACAATCTGATGTGAGTGTTAACAGAGGCACGTACAAAGGTAAAGGAATCAGCTGCCTCAGGATGAGAAAGAAAAAGTGGAACATTTTGGCCATGTCTTAAATAACGTATAGGGAGTTTGCCAGATAGAAGGGGAACCTAGGTAAAATAAAAGGTGCTCAGGAGTTGTGTAATTATTTAGCCTGTGAGAGCATTGTTTGTTTTGGGCTAGATAAGTAACGTGTTTAATTTAGAAATTCATAAGCATGGAATGGCAGGTTTTCTTCCCAGTGGAGTGAGGTCTCCAGAGCAAAGGAAAGGGAAGAATTGTTCTTATCCAGGGAAACGTTGCAAAGTCCAGTGTGCTAAAGATAATTCCACATTTAATCAATTCGAATACTTATTTTTCCATGTTAAGTTTTTTATCAAGTTCTAATTTAAAATTACATCAAGGTTCCAATATTCCTTTGGTTGTGTATGTATTGTTAATCTAGGACACCATGACTAGCATAATCTTGGTTTGAACATATCTTTGAGTTTTCTCTCCTTCTTCAAGGAATATATACTGAGTGTGAGCAGCCAAAACTTCTGATGTGGTCAAGAACAAGGACTGGGTGAGCCAAGAGTGAAGGGGAAAGGGATGTTAGACGAGTCTGTGGTCAAACCAACAGCATACTTAGCCCCATTACCACAAATGATTGCTGAATTCTTTACGGTAGGGGAACTGAGGTAAATGAGTGCTCTTGTACTCAGCAGACCACACTGGAGACTTGTGTGGCCACTAGCCTCCATCTGTGTTGGATAGACTAGCAACCCAGGGAACAGAGGAAGCTGGAATGTTGTGCTGGCTTTCTTTGTACAGTGAATTTGTTGCTGTTGTTGTTTAAATTGTTTTTATGATAAATGTCTCTCCCATGTCTGATATTTCTTTCCATTTTCCTGTTGAAATTGAAATCTTCCATGCAAGTATGTAAGTCATTGGGTGAGCTTACTATTTAACACTGTTATAACATACTGTAATTAATATTTTTGATAGTGAATAAAGTGGATCACATACACACTTACATGTTAAATTCCTCTTTGTTCTAAATTAGTCAGTTGAGATGGGAACATAATACGTCAGAGTATTCATGAGTTGATTCTACTCTAGAAAAGATGCTGGTACATTGCATTGGCAATATGAGCAACAAAAATTTCTATAAAGATTTTTTTAGGCTTTCCATTCTCTATACCTCTCAGCACATTTTTATTGACCTTGCGTGCCTTTAAGGAGGCCCTATAATTCCCCTGTTTCTGTAACCTACAGTTGAAAATCATTCTCAATAATTCATGGCACTTTTTGTTTAACAAGTGATTGATTCTGGCAGTGACTGCTTTTCTCTCTTTTAAAGCAGCCATTGTTTCTATACTTGTTGTGAACACCTAAAAAAGAGAAAGGAAAATGGGAATCAAAGCATTTTGTAAGACCAGTGATATAACATTCTTCAGGAATCAGGATCAGATGAGACACTCTAAGAAGAACTCTATGTTATTAACTCAATTCTTACAACAACTTTAACCCCCAATGTGTAACTCCTAATTTCAAGATGAGGAAACTGAAATGCAGAGATTTTTAAATATCTTGCCCAAAACCCAGTGGAGTTGCTAAAGATTGAGCTAAGACACTCCAGACTCTCAACCATCACGCAACATGTCATTTTTTATTTTAGTGGGAAAAAAAACCTCTTTCCTTGATTGAATTTAAGTGGAGAAAAACAAATTACCTTATAACATATATATATTTGTTTTAATTCTTTTGATTTTATAAAAGGGCTGAGTTAAATATGCTTATAGCTGCTAAGTTTCAAAGATAATGCAATCAGTTGGTTGTACCCTATGGTGATCTAAGCAACTGTATTGACACCTAAATAACTAACACTTGGTTACACATTGTATCTGGTACTGAGCACAGTAAGCAAGCCCCTGAATAAACTCAGGAATTTAGACATCTAGTCTTTGCACATTAACAGGATCCTCCTATAAATTAGAAGTGATGCAAAATAATACAATAAGAGTGGCTATCATAACTCCCATAGAAAGAGAGTATTGAATGGCAAATAATAAAGGATGCTTAGGTTAAAACACTCTGACGCTAGTGTGGTATTGTAAGTAAGTCCTTTAATTTCTCTGTGCCTTAGTTTCTTCATGTAAAACAATGATAAGAACTGCACCAATATCATTTAGTTATTGTGAGGATTAAATTATACACTATATACAAACCACATTCAAAATACCTGGCACATAATACAAGCCTTGAGTGAATGTTAGCCATTATTACTGTATTCTTGAGAATATGTATTATGGATTGCTTTTTGTCTTAATTAGGCCGTGAGTGAATTCAACCATTAGCAACTTATTAATGAGTCATTTCTTTATACTGGTTATCAATACTCAACTAATTAAGTTGAGGTGATAGTTGATGTTGTATGTATGTGTTTACATAACGAATTACCATGATGGTTATCTTATAATGCAATTAAAAAGGTATATCTCCTCACATGAAATTCTATGAATAGGTGAATTTATAACAAGGCCAGAAAAAAATCAAGTTAGTGTATGCATAGTGGGAAAATAAGATGACTTTGGGAAAACAGTTTTTCTTACGTAAAATGTTTGTCCAAGGCTAGGCTAGTTCCAGACACCTCCAACTTTAATGATTTTAGTCTATATTCCACTACACAGACATTTTGAGCTCAAAGATATTTTGGCTTAGATAACTATAACAATTTATAGACCTTTCAACTCTTCTGTGAACTGTCCCAGAAAAATATCTTCCAGTTGTGCTAGTAACATGTCAACAATCTCTGAGAAATGTAACAAGCTTGTTTGTCTGCTAAATCCCTTAATTAGAAGTGGATTAGAAATGACTGTCCTAGAAAAGACTGCAATGTTCCATAGTTTTTGCATTGGTAATCAGTCCACTGTAAAACTTCAGAGGCAATTTTAAATGCTGCATATTTTACCTATTAACATTTACAAATGGTTGCTAAATGAATAAACAAATGAATGAAAAGAATAAAAGGATTGTGTATGCCACAAGTGTATTCTGAAAAGCCTAGTCGGTCTCCTGAAAACTCATACTACTAATAGAAAGTATGAAAAATAATAAACTTTTATAGAATTCTTTCTTTATTCTACTTCTACGACTTTTACTGGAATGCTAACCACATGCAACTTATTAGAATCTTTGTGTCTTAGTTCATTGATTTTTTTCTCTTGTATTAGGAAGCCACCGTAATACACAGGCAAGGGGTACAACTCCTATTTCCCTGAATGTCTTAGAATTACGTTTATATAACTGATAGATTCATAGCTGCTGGCCAGATTATAGGAAAGCATCTGGGATACAAAATTTTTCTGTGCAAAATTGAGCCATGTCTTGGGGGTAAGAATGGGCTGGTCCCTTGCAGGATGTCACAGACTTGGAATGTGCACCGCATGCTCTCCTGGGGTGGTGTAAAGACTTCTTTCCAGGCCCCACTATTGTTGTGTTTGTTCACATTTTAACTGTTGCCATCTTATGGGTGTGGAGTACATGTGCTCATGTGGAGAAGAAAGAAACCAAGAAATCATTCACACCACCTCAGCTCATGTTCTGTAAACAATGTTGTCCTTAAAAAGAGGGTTGATGGCTAAGTTGTGCCAAACGGGATTTGTAATGGAGAATGTATCCTTCCAATCAAATTCTTTTTGTGTGTTCTTTAGTAGACAAAACAGAAAAGTGACTTTTCCTCAATGTTAAACTATTTAATTGTATATGTAACACTTGCGTATAACATTGATAGCTTTATTCTTTTCTTCTCCCTCCCTCCCTCCCTCCCTTCCTTCTCTCTTTCTCTCTTTTTCTCTTTCTTTCTTGACAGGGTCTCCTGTCATTCAGGTTGGGATGCAGTGGCTTGATCCTAGCTAACTGAAACCTCCTAACTTCTAGACGCAAGTGATCCTCCTGCCCTGGCCTCTCAAAGAGCTGGGATTACGGGTATGAATCATAGCGCCCGGCCCTTGTTTCTAATAATCATCTACAAAAGGCATAGAAGCCTGAAGATGTGATTGAGTGAATGAGGAAACCGATTTTGTTGCTTGCACTTAGGGAGCTAGGGAGCTAGGAATATTATTTAGGTTTTTTTTTTTTTTTTTTT
The DNA here is from genome assembly GCA_963573385.1 of Cacajao melanocephalus. NCBI lineage: Eukaryota > Metazoa > Chordata > Mammalia > Primates > Pitheciidae > Cacajao > Cacajao melanocephalus. The sequence goes on along the minus strand of CAUYLG010047278.1, from coordinate 262,605 downwards.
TTAAATAAGTCTATGTGCACCCATAGGGAAAAAGTGCCTCCTTGCAGTCATAAGGAATTATAATGCCTCTTACCATGGATCGTGGTGTACTATCACTTTGTATCACACTATCAAAATGGAGTGACAAGAAGGATCCTAGAGAGAAAAACCAAGAAAACAGATAAACACCTAACAATGGTCTGCCCCCTTTGTGCCAGGCACTGTGCTAAGTAAGCACCTTTATCTTCTCTTTCCATATATCCTCAGCATAGAAGTACATTGTCTTTCTCATACATAATTGATATATTAGCACTACTGGATTTAATTTTTTCCAGGTCAGTTCAGAAAATATTTTTATGGGCTATAAATTATTGTCCTATGTAGTAGAGAGGCTTCTACTAACCAAATTTTACACATGAAGGTAGTGGAGCTAAGAAAGATTGAGTAAATTCCTGGAAATTCCATAGCTAGCATTTGATTCTGAGAGTCTGAAATACAAATGGCAATGCCAGACTATGTATAAAAATAGAACTCTGACTCACAACCTGCAGCAAGCAGCTCAGGAAGCCAACCCACTATCTGTAGTAATGCAGACTTATGAAAATTTACTTATAAATTGTCTTCTAAGAGTTTTATAGTTTTAGCTCTTACTTTTAGGTCTATGAAAATTTTCAGTGAATTTTTATTTACGGTGTTAGGAAGAGGTTCAACATTTTCTTTTTTGCATGTTTATATATGGTTCTCTAGGATAATTTCTTGAAGGAAATATTTTTCCTTATTGAATTGTCTTGGTACCCTTGTTGAAAAATCAATGGACTGTAAATGTAATGTCTTATTTCTGGACTCTCAGTGTATTCCTTTGCTCTGCCTTATTTTGGCAATACATCTGTCGTCTAACCTTATTTTGGACTACATCTGTTTATTATTATAGCTTTGTAGTAAGTTTTGACATTGCTAAGTATGTGCCCTCCAAATAAATTCAAGTTTTTCTTTTGGCTATTCTGGGTACCTTAAATTTCCATATAAATTTTAGGATCAGCTTGTCAATTTCTGCAAAAAAAAAAAAGCAAAGTAGAAATTTGGCAGAAATTACATTGAATATAGACCAGTTTGGTGAATATTGATGTCTTAACAATGTTAAGTCTTCTAATACATGAACTTGGGCTGTCCTTCCATTTATTTAAGTTTCCTTTAGTATCTATCAGCAGTGTTTTATAGTTTTCAGAGCATAAGTTTTACAGTTATTTTGTTAAACTTATTCTTTAGACTTTTTTTCCTATGATGCCATTATAAATGGAATTATTTTCTTAATTTCACTTTCTGGTTGTTCATTGCTACTGTTTAGAAATCCAGTTGATTTCTGTATTTGAATCCTGTATCCTACAAACTTGCTGACTTGTTGGTTGGTCTTAATTGTTTTTTGAAAAATTCATTAGAATTCATATATAAGATCATGTCATCACTGTATATGATGTATACAAGCTATGCTACTTCTTCATTTCAAATCTGGATTTATTTGCCGTGCTGAATTGCCCTGGATGGTTAGAATCTCCTGTAGAATGCTGGCTAGAAGTGGTAAGAACAGACATCCTTCTCTTGTTCCTCAACATAGGGTGAAAACGTTGTCTTTTACCATTTAGTATGATGTTAGCTCTGGGTTTTGTTTTGATACTTTTTTTAAAGCTTTATTTTAGGTTCTGGAGTACATATGAAGGTTTGTTACATAGGGGTAACTCATGTCACAGGGGTTTGTTGTGTAGGTTATTTCATCACTCAGGTATTAAGCCCAGGACCCAATAGTTACCTTTTTTGCTCCTCTCCCTCCTCCCAACCACCACCTTCAAGTAGACCTGAGTGTCTGTTGTTTCCTTTTTTGCATTAATAAGTTCTAATCATTTAGCTCCCACTTATAAGTGAGATAATAAGCTTATAAGCTTATCTTATAGGATTATAAGCTAAATAATACCACTCATAAGTGGTATTTGGCTTTCTGTTTCTGCATTCATTTGCTAAGGATAATAGCCTCCAGCTCCACCCGTGTTCCCTCAAATGACATGATCTTGTTCTTTTGTATGGCTGCATAGTATTTCGTGGTTTATATGTAAGACATTTTGTTTACCCAATCTGTCATTGATGAGCAATTAGGTTGGTTCCCTGTCTTTCCTATTGTGAATAGTTCTACAATGAACATTTGCATACATGAGTCTTCATGGTAGAATTGTTTATATTTCTCTGGGTATAGTGTTCCCTTTTCTCTGCAACCTTGCCAGTATCTGTTATTTTTTGACTTTTTAATAATAGCCATTCTGACTGGTGTGAGATGATATCTCATTGTGGTTTTGATTTGCATTTCTCTAATGATGAATGATATTGAGCTTATTTTCATATGTTTGTCGGCCACATGTGTGTCTTCTTCTGAGAAGTGTCTGTTTATGTCCTTTGCCCACTTTTTAATTGTTTTTTTCTCTGTTGTCAATTTGTTTAAGTTATTTATATATGCTTGATATTAGACCTTTGTCAGATGCATAGTTTGCAAATATTTCTTCCCATTCTGTAGGTTATCTGTTTACTCTGTTGACAGTTTCTTTCCCTGTGCAGAAGCTCCTAAGTTTAATTGGATCCCACTTGTCAATTTTTGCTTTTGTTGTGATTGCTTTTTGTATCTTTGTCGTGAAATATTTGCCTACTCCTATATCCAGGATGGTATTGCCTAGGTTATCTTCTGAGTTTTTATAATTTTGAGTTTTACATTCAAGTCTTTAATCCATCTTGAATTATTTTTATATGGAATAGGGAAGGGGACTAGCTTTAATCTTATGCATGTAGGTAGCCAGTTATCCCAGCACCATTTATTGAATAGGAATCTTTTCTCCATTGCTTATTTTTCTCAGCTTTGTTGAAGATTAGATACTTGTAGATGTGCAGCCTTACTTCTGGGATCTCTATTCTGTTCCACTGGTCCATGTGCCTGTTTTTGTACCAGTACCATGCTGTTTGGGTTACTGTAGCCTTGTAGTATAGTTTGAAGTCAGGTAACATGATGCCTCCAGCTTTGTTCATTTTGCTTAGGATTGCATAAGCTATTCAGGCTCCTTTTTGATTCCATATGAATTTTAAAATAGTTTTTTTTTCCCCTAGGTCTTTGAATAAGGTCATTGGTAGCTTGTTAGGAGTAGCATTGAATCTGTAAATTGCTTTGGGCAGTATAGCCATTTTAATGATATTGATTCTTCCTATTCATGGGCATGGGATGTTTTACCATTTGTTTGTGTTTTCTCTGATTCCTTTGAGCAGTGTTTTGTAATTCTCATTGTAAACATCTTTCATCTCTCTTGTTAGCTGTATTCCTAGGTATTCTTTTTGTGGCAATTGTTAATGAGATTGCCTTTCTGATTTGGCTCTCAGTTTGACTTTTGTTGCTGTATAGAAATGCTGTTGATATTTGTACATGGATTTTTTATCCTGAAACTTTGCTGAAGTTGTTTATCAGATGAAAGAGGTTTGGGGCTGAGACTATGGGGTTTTCTAGATATAGAATCATGTTATCTGCAAATAGAGATGGTATAGTTTTCTGTCTTCCTATTTGGATGCCAAATTCTTTCTCTTGCCTAGTTGCTCTGACTGGGATTTCCGAGACTATGTTGAATAGAAGTGGTGAGAGAGGGCAGCCTTCTGCCAGTTTTCAAGGGGACTGCTTCTAGCTTTTGCCCATTCAGTATAACATTGGGTGAGGGTTTGCCATAGATGGCTCTTGTTACTTCAAGGTATGTTCCTTCAATACCTAGTTTATTGAGAGTTTTTACCATAAAGCAGTGTTGAATTTTATTGAAAGCCTTTTCTGCATCTGCTGAGATAATCATGTGGTATTTGTCTTTAATTCTGTTTATGTGATGAATCACATTTATTGATTTGTGTATGCTGAACCAACCTTGCATCCCAGGGATGAAGCCTACTTGATCATGGTGGAGTAGTAGCTTTTTAGTGTGCTGCTAGATTTAATTTGCAAATGTTTTGTTGATAATTTCTGGATTGAAGTTCATCAAGAATAATGGCCTGAAGTTTTCTTCTTTTGATTGTGTCTCTGCCAGATTTTGATACCAAGATGATACCTCATAGAATGAGTTGGAGATGAGTCCCTCCTCAATTTTTTTGAATAATTTATATAGAAATGGTACCAACTCTTCCTTGTACCTCTAGTAAAATTAGGCTGTGAATTTATCAGGTCCTAGACTTCTTTGGTTGGAAGGCTATTACTGAGTTAATTTTGGAACTTGTTTTTGATTTGTTTAGGAAATCAATTTCTTCCTGGCATACTCTTGGAAGAATGTATGTGTTCAGGAATTTATTAATGTCTTCTAAGTTTTCTGATGGTTGTTTTTATTTCTGTGAAGTTAGTAGTAACAGTCTCTTCATCATTTCTAATTATGTTTATTTGGATCTTCTCTCTTTTCTTCTTTATTAGTCTAGCTAATTTTTAAAATCTTATTTTTTTTTTCAAAAAACTAATGCCTGGATTAATTGATATTTTGAATAGTTTTTCATGTCTCAATTCCCTTCAGTTCATCTCTGATTTTGGTTATTTCTTGTCTTCAGCTAGCATTGTGGTTGATTTGTTCTTGCCTGTCTAATTCTTTCAGTCATGATCTTAGATTAATTTGTTAATTAATTAGTTAATTTGAGATCTTTCTAACTTTTTGGAGTGGGCATTTAGTAACATGAATTTCCCTCTTAATACTGCCTTGGCTGTGTCAGCTCTGGGTTTTTTATAGGTTGTTTTTCTCAGTTTGAGAAAGTTCTCTTTTATTCCTAATTGAGTTTTATGTATTTTTAATCATTAAACCCTATTAGACTTTGTCAAATGCTTCTTCTGCATTTATGGAGATGATCATGAAGTCTTTGTTTTTTATTCAGACAGATTATGTTGTATTGATTTTTTGATGTTAAAAAACCCTTGCATTCCTGACAGAAATTCTACTTGGTCATGGTAAATATCTTGCAAGTTTCAATGTGCTGGTAATTTGTTGAAAAATTTTGCATCTTTATCAATGACATATATTGATCTGTAGTTTTCTTTCCTGGTGATGTCTTCATCTGAATTTGTCTCAGTTACTGCCGCCCTTATAGAATAAGTTGAGAATGACTTCCTTCTCTAATTTTTAGATGACTTTGTGAAGAATTAGTGTTAATTATTTAAATGTCTGGTAGAATTCATCAGTAAAGTCATCAGGGTTGAGCTTCTCTTAGTTTTTAAAAAAAATTACTAATTAAATTTCTTTATTTGTTACAGGCCTATTCAGGTCTTTGTTTCTTCCTTCGGGTTTTTAGTAGCTTGTATCCTTCTAGGAATTTATTCATTTCCTCTAAGTTATCTAATTTATTGGCATATAATTTTATACTATTTCATTACAGTCTTTGGTTCTATAAAATTAGTAATGATGTCCCCTCTTTCATTCCTGATTTTAGTAATTTGATTCTTCTGTCTTTTTTCTTAGTCAGTATAAGTTTTCAGTTTTCTTTTTCTTTTTCTGCCTTCCCTTTTTTTTTTTTTCACTTTTTTACTTCACTTCTCATATTTTCATTTTTTGGCAATCCTGTTCTCAGTGATTGGCCAGTCTTTCTAGGTGCATTACCACTCTAAGTCCATTGTGAAGTATATTTACTTGGCTTTTCCCAGAGAAGTTCATCTACCTACAAACTGAACTATAGAAGATTTTAGCAAAGACTGAGGATATAGCTTTATGAATTGAGAATATATAAAATATTTAATAGATAATATGCAGTCATTTCACCTTGAATAACTTGATGTTACTGAGATGAATTTACTGGATTAAAGAGAGTGGGGTAAGAAAAAATTGAATTACTCCTTGTCATGTGCTGTTTAAAGAGTTCTTTAGAGCATACAAGAGGTCTTAAAACCTAAAGTAAATCTGGAACTCTTGGTTTGGATAAATACTTCTATTGTCAACACACTGCCATGGCTTATAAACTTGCAAAATGATGAGGAGGGGCATTCAAATAGAAGGACAAAATGGCAAAGTATTGGCAGAACATATTAGTTATGAATTGCTGTATACCAAGCTATGCTAAAACTCAGTAGTTTAAATCTTATTATTTTTCATGAATCCTCAAGTCAACTTATCTAAGCTGAGCTCAGCCAGACAATTTTGTTGGTCTTGGATCGGGTCATTTTTATGACTGCATTTGGCTGGAAGGGGCTGTGCTCCATGTCTCTCTTATTATTCTCCTGCCATGTCCAGCACCTGGGCCTAACGTGTTCTCATAATGATAGAAGAGATACAAGAGAGAAATTGGAAATATGCATGGCTTCTTGAAATCTAGGTTTGGAACTGGCTACCATAACTTCTATCTCACTCTCTTGGCCAAAGTAAGTCACATTAGACATGGAAATTTACTCTGCTTTACTATGAGGAACTGCAAAATTACATAATAGGAAAGGTGAAAATGTAAGATTAATAGCATAATCAACCTATTATAGGGAATAGAAGCTAAGAGAGAAGGGGGAAGTTAAGAGAGATTCCCCAGTTGGGTTGTAAGCTGAGTTTCATTTTTGTTAGACTGGAAAAGAAAGGAACAAACTTTTGCAAAATATACTAATTCTGTCTTGCTGAGAGAGTGTGTGCAATATGGAAAACTAGAAAAGCATGTGATGTAGCTCATCGGTCATCCTGCAAGTTAGCAGACTGATTCTTATTATACAATATGTATCCTTTCATGATAATGAAGGCTTATTTTGTGCTTTCTTACATAGGCGTCTTTTGTATGGACATAGAGCAGTTCAACCTGGAAAGCAAATAACTAAGCATTTCTAATTCTTGAGAGGTTTAATCTTTACTTTTCTCAGGAATGTGCAGAATCAGCAAGTTTTGTTTGTATTTAAAATGGAGAGGATTCTAGCGAAGTTGACTTGTTACTCCACAACTATCTTAAAACTGTGGAACTTTCCCTCTGGAATTATTATATGTGAATGGATTCCTACATTTTACAATGGAAAAGCATGAAATCATAGCCGGCTTGGCTACTACTATTATTCATTTAGCAGATTTTATTCTTTTAACAGTTAAACTTCCATTATGCTTTATTATTTGTTACATACCACTTTTATGTGTTTCATAGTTTTATGCATTTTGCAGTTAACTATTTGAAAGGGCATTCAGTCTTGAAACTAAGAGTGATTTACCATTCTTATACTTTTGTCTTTAAATGCTTTGTGTATTTTGTTTCAAAGACAATAATAGATTCTAGTATTAAACAAGACTAATAACACACTTTATTTTCTTGCTCCCAGTATCAATACTGTAAATATGGGTGTGCATGTTTGCATGTTTGAGAATAAGCCTTTGCTATTGTGAATAGTGCCACAATAAACATATGTGTGCATGTGTCTTTATAGTAGAATGATTTATAATCCTTTGGGTATATAACCGGTAATGGGATTTCTGGGTCAAATGCTATGTCTGGTTCTAGATCCTTGAGGAATTGCCGTACTGTCTTCCACAATGGTTGAAGTAAAATACATTCCCACCAACTATGTAAAAGTGTTCCAATTTCTCCACATCCTCCCCAGCATCTGGGGACCCATATTTCCTATCTTCTTAACGATCGCCATTCTAACTGGCATGAGATGATATCATGGTTTTGATTTGTATTTCATTAATGACCAGTGATGATGAGCTTTTTTTTCATATGTTTGTTGACCACATAGATGTCTTCTTTTGAGAAGTGTCTGTTCATATCCTTTGCCCAATTTTTGATGGAGTTGTTTGTTTTTTTCTTGTAAATTTGTTTACATTCTTTGTAGACTCTGGATATTAGTCCTTTGTCAGATGGATGGATTGCAAAACTTTTCTCCCATTCTCTAGGTTGCCTCCTTACCATGATGATAGTTTCTTTTGCTATGCAGAACTCTTTAGCTTAATTAGATTCCATTTGTCAATTTTGGCTTTTGTTGCCGTTGCTTTTGGTGCTTCAGTCATGAATTTTTTGCCCATGCCTACGTCCTGAATGATATTGCCTAGGTTTTCTTCAAGGGTTTTTAGAACCAGAAATACCATTTGACCCACCAATCCCATTATTGGGTATATACCAAAAGGATTATAAATCATTTTACTATAAAGACACATGCAAATGTATGTTTATTGCAGCACTATTCCCAATAGAAAAGACTTGGAACCAACCCAAATGCCCATCAATGATGGACCGGATAAAGAAAATGTAGCACATATACACCATGGAATACTATGCAGCCATAAAAAAGAATAAGTTCATGTCCTTTTCAGGGAGTTGGATGAATATAGAAACCATCATTCTTAGCAAACTAATACAGGAACAGAAAACCAAACGCTGCATATTCTCACTCATAAGTGGGAGTTGAACAGTGAGAGCACATGGACACAGGGCGATGAACATTACATACTGGAGCCTGTTGGGGGTCGTGGCCAGGGGAGGGATAGCATGAGAAAAAATACCTACTGTAGATGACAGGTTGATGGGTGCAGCAAACCACCATGGCACCCGTATCTATGTAACAAACCTACACGTTCTGCACATGTATCCCAGAACTTAAAGTATAATTAAAAAAAAAATCCTAGAATGTGTACTTAAAAACATGTGTTGTTTATTGAAGAAAGAAATCCAGTCTTTTCTGAATAAGAATTTTGGGCCAGGCACGGCAAAATGGTGAAACTCTGTCTGTACTAAAATATAAAAATTAGCCAGGCATGGTGGTGGGTGCCTGTAATTCCAGCTACTCAGGAGACTGAGGTGCGAGAATCACTTGAACCTGGGAGATGGAGGTTGCAGTAAGCAAAGATCGCACCACTGCAGTCCAGCCTGGGCTATGGAGTGAGACTCCTTTGTCTCAAAAAAAAAAAATTATAATTGTTTCATGAAAAATTAATTTGTGAGTTTTGTAATAATTCACTCCTATTTCTTTTTTTACAGTCTCATTTATAAATTTTATCTAGTCTGATTTTTCACTTTACTCTCCATACTTTACTTGACTTGTAAAAAATTTCGTTTGTTTAATTTTTTTGTAATGGTAGTATATTCACATGATTCTCTGACCCAGGAGCAACCAAAATTTACCTTTCTTGGATAATCTTTCAGGAATATTTTAAGTAAATAAAGCAAATACATATGTGCATTTATCTCTCTTGTATTCTTCATCACTAATAATATATTTGTGCACAATGTCTCAACTTTCTTTCATTAAGAAAACTCTTGGAAATAATTTCATGTCAATATATGGTTTCCACATCCTTTTTTTTTCAGAGCTTATCATCCCAGTGTTTAAACCAGTCTTCAATTAATGGACAGCTAATAATCAATAACTTTGTATTTAAATAACTTATGACTATTTTAAAAATCATGTTTGCCCTCAGCACTGTGGATAGTGACAAGACTATTACAGATTCTGAAAGGAGTGAGCCAAAATATTATGAAAATAATAATACTACAAAGATACTTAAACACTATAATAAGAATTTGGGTTTAGATATTCTGGCAAGTGTTTTAAAAATAATTGTCATTATTTTACGGTTTATATCTTATTTGCTCATAATACAAAGGCTTTTTTTTCCATGTATCCTATCCATAAATAAAGACACATGAGAAGAAAATTTATATTTTTGTTTTCTCTCTGCTTTTCTTGTGGGATATGAACTATTTCTGCCTTTTTAAAAATAGCTTCCAAAGTGCTAATTAAATTCTGTGAAGTGCATCTGGTTATGTTATCTCTTTCCCATTTTATTGGAGAGCAAACTGAGATTCAGAGAGACTGAATAAATTGCACATGTCATAGAGCTAGCAACTGACAGAGCCAGGACTTGAATCTTGTTCATAAACTAAAATAAATTAGTGCTATGTTTTTTTCTCCCATGAATGACTACAGAGTGTGTCTTATTGTGTGATAATAATATCTAGCTGAATGTAAAATGTGGTAATGAATGTAGAATCTGATTTGATGAGATATCAAACTTGGACAATGCAATGTCCAAAGCAAATCCGGAATCTAATTAGAGATTAATGAGGTTAATAGAATCCAATTAATACTAGAAGAAATTAGGAACATAGATGATCTTGAGTATAGTAATTCTGGAATCATTATTTCTCTGTTTCATAGAATGTCAGGGTCTATATTCTTTCAGCCTGTGTCAGACACTAATACTCTCTCCCTAAATTGGTTAGGTGATTTGACTTTACAGCAACTTTGGATTAAGAATACACATGATGAAATAAGTCAAGCCTATAACATTAGTACTTTTGCATTAAGTTCAGGATAATCTGTGTTTGTCAGTGAAAGTGTTTCCTGTGTTTAAGAGAACCTGATAACTTTGTGATTTGAAGCTTTAAATAAGTATAAGAATATTTTTAAAGTATTGAAATAGAAATTCATTTAATCTAGTTAATAATGTATTAATTTAAAAAGAGTTATCTAAGTGTTTTTTGAAGTTTTGACTTGTTAAAATTGTAAGTCTCTCCTGTCTAATACTTTTATAAGAATATGTCATAATATGGGTTTCTTTTCATGCATTACACTAAGAACTTATTAGGTTCAGTTTAGCATCTTTCTGAAAAATTTTCTTGAATTATTTCATTAATAATTTTCTTCTGTTGTTTTTATTCTTCTCTTTCTTTGTCTCTTATTTGAATGTTGAATCTCTTCTACTTGTCATTGATGTTTATCTTGTTTTTGTATTTTCTTTTCTTTTTTTATTTACTTTCTGAAAACTTTCCTCTAATTTACTCTTCAACTCCTCTCTTGAGTTTTTCATTTGTTATCATATTTTTTATTTCCAAGGATTCCTTTCTATTTTCTGAATTAAAAGAATCATCATGATAGTATTTCATGAATGTCAATTCTTCTCTTAGCTCTCAGAGGACATTAATGATATTTGATTAGTTTGGGGTCTGTATTTCCTCTATCACTTATTTTTGTTTGGCTTCTGTCTTTCACATTAGAGACCTTCCTTAAATGTCTTATGAATTTTGGCTCTTGATCAAATATGTTGGCTGTGTGTGAAGCATTAAAGTGCTGACTGAAAGTTTTTTGTAAGTGGATAGGGCTTGTTGATTTGGGTTCCATTGTCAGGTGACCTAGCTGGAACATTTCAATGGAGAACCTCCAATGTAAGTATTTGTAGGCCTTTTTCTTATGGGTAGGCAATTTCCTCGGAGAAATTGGACTCTTATCTGGATAGAATAATTCTCACTGCCGACAACCACCATGCCCTCTGCCTGGTGTGCCTCAGCCTGATAGAACTTTCCAGAGGAAAATCCCTCAGTCTTATGTGGAAGAGAGTTGTGAAGAGGATCTGGTGATTTAATTGTTTCTTATATTTTCAACAAATATTTCTGCTTTCAGTTATACCTCTACCTTCTCATCCAGAGATATCTGGATGCCACAAAGTCCTGAGCCTTCTGGGAGCCATGGTTTCCTTCTTGGATCTATCTACTTTCTTGGGTCTATTAAGGCAGTAACCACTTCTTTATCTTTTTCTTGCTTTTGCTATAGATTCATATTCCATTCTTTTGGTCTTTGTGCATTTTTGTATTTTTGTTGTAATATTTTACTATCATTTTAGTGGAGTTTCATGAGTGAGCACGAATTTATCCATATTTAATAGGAAGCTTTACAAAGCTTTTCAGATGTGTTCACATTTATTAACAAAGATATTTTCTGTCCAGTCTTGATGACATTTACTTTTTAACTACTACTTGTTAAAACTATTATTTATTGTTTTGTATATTCTCAACACTATTTGTGCATTTGACAGAAGCCCATACATCTGTAGACATGCACAATGTGTTAGACTTATGTGAGTAGTTATGTCAATGTGATTGATGGGCAGACACATTTAATAGCTTATCAGTCATTTGATTGATGGCTGAGTATATGCCACGCACATGTGGTAGATTCACTGACAGCATGGGCCACTGGGTCCTTGGACAATGGTGTTAAAAAGAAGAAGCAGGCTGGGGCCAATTGCTCATGCCTGTAATCCCAGCATTTTGGGAGGCAAAGATGGGAGGACTGTTTGAGCCCAGGAGTTCAAGACCAGCCTGAGCAACATGATAAGACCTTGTCTCTATAGTCTGAATGACAAAATTAAAAATAAAAATAATATATAATTGTTGATTAGCAATCATAGGCTGGGCTTAAAAATGGAAGGAAAAGGCTTGTAATTGATAATATACATGAATCAACAATACATACATTTTCATACATATTTATATATTAAGGTAAGTTACCAAATTTTGTCAACAAGAAAATAGTTTGGAAAAAAAAAAGCTTGTTAATCCTTCTAGAATCATCATTGGTCAGACCTTTATTATAATTTTCTTTAGGGGGCTATAATTTTAGCAAGATGTGGGGACCTTGGAAAGACTTCAAAAGAAAGCAGTCAAAAGAATTAAACTCTCCAGAACTACAGTTGGGGAGAAAAGCATAAAAGAATTGCAATCATTTAATCTGGTGAAGAAAAGACTGAGAAGGGACAGGATAACAGTCTTGATGCTAGTGAAAGAATTATGTTTTAGGGATGCAAAGCAGTATTTTTTCTCCCACTTACATTATGGATTGGTTAAGAGGAAAATTTCTAGTTTACAATTAATTGTATTTTGAAATAAGAACTGCATAATCCTTTCAGGGCAAGCAATGTTTAATGAATTGTTGAATGAGCAGGGACTGCTGGAGACATATGGTGCCATCAAATACAGAGGACACTGAGAATTAAATTGGGAGGCTTACGTTCATTTCTTTGTGTGGCATTAACTAACTGCATGATTTTTAGTGAGCCAATCAATATTCCACTGCCTGAGTTTTTCTCTGCAAAGCAAGAAAATAAACCCAAATTCGAATTTTGATATAGTGTTATTGTGATAAAAAAATAAACCCATAGCAAAGAGTTCCTGTCTTTGCCACCTCTCAGAAATGCAGATATTCATCCTTTCTTTGAAACAGGCTTTGAATAGACAACCCAACTCCGGGAGGTTCTTCCAATCAGGGCAGCATGGCAGGGAAGGTAAGCACATAGGCTTTAAGAGCATACTACCACAGGTTCATATTCCAACTTAGCTTCTTAGCTGATGAGAATCCTTCGACCAGATATTTTTGTTCTCCAGGCCTTATTTTCCTCATCTTTGAAATGAAGATTGTAAGAATAGCAATTCAGACCAGGTAGAATTAAATGAGCTATAAAATACAGTGTATTTAAATCAAGAGCTGGAATATAGTAAGTACTTGATGAACATTATTATTACATTGTGATCTGTGAAATTTCTGCATCTGAGCATCTAGAAACCTTTATATCTTTCTAGTAGTATTTATTTTTTTTAAATCAACGTAGTATTGTCATTTGTTTTTGAGCTGTTTGTGTCCTTGCCTTATCCTTTCCACTGGATTTTAATCTAGTTTCTTGAGAGTAGAAATTGTTTTATTCAGTTTTGTTTTCCTAAACATTTAGACTTGCCTCACAGTAGCTGCTTAAAAGTGTTGAATGGAGTTGAAAAGTTCAAAGTACATGTAAAGTATATCATATCTAATGAGATGAATTTCTATGTTCTATGTGAAATTCTGTATCATTATATTACACTTTTGTTTGTTTGTTTTATTGGAGTGGTGTCATGGAAAGAGATTGAGTTTTAGAGTCAGAAAGACATGAACTCAGTTTTCATTCTTCCACTGATTGGATCTGTGAGTGACTTTACTTTCCTGAACATCAGTTATAAAATTCAGGAAATATCAAATACCTTACAGGGCTGTTGTGAAGCTTAGAGACAACATATATAAAGCAACTGGTACGTATCAGGTACAACAGATGAGTAGCTATTATTTTTTTTGTAATTATTTTGGTAACTATCTCAATTATCTCTGTCCTTTGAGAGGCAAACTTCAGCTCCTTGTGGTATTGGTAAGATGACTGGTCAAACAGTCTGTGTGATCTATCACCCCGAGGTCTCCACTTCTCTCTCTGACATCAGCAGGCTCTACTTCCAAGAACTTCTGTCTATGATGTTATCAGGGACAGTCTTCCCTTTGAATGAGGACTTAAAAGTTGGCTGATGTTTCTTTCTGAGCTGAAGGGCCTGAGAACCAAGAAACGGATACAGATATGTTAGCAACTGGGCTGGTGTGTGCTAACTGCCTTGATGGCAGTCTGCAATTATGCTCCTTACCCAAGCCACAGATTCCAATTCTGGAAGCAGATAGAAGAGACAGAAAGCAGCAGCAGAAGTGAGAGCCCTGACTTCCCAGTGCTAATGGGGCTGAAAGTGGGACACTGACAACTGAGACTGAGCTTACTTGTCCTTGATTCCGTGGCCAATATTCCAGTCATTTTTCAAGAGTCAATTGATGAGGCCCTTTCTCTACTATGTCTCAGGAGGATAGCTTAATCTTACTTTCAGGTTCCCTGTAAAATAAGTATGTATTTTTATTATAATGTCTATAATATTAGGCTGACACAAAAGTAATTGTGGTTTTTGCATTAATGGTATCTATAAACCTTTATACCTTTATACTAATACTTTTTTGCACTTACTATACAAGTTTGTTTCCTTTTACTATATTGCAAGTTCCTTGAGGGTAAACCAGGTTATTCATCTTTATATTCCTAAGGCCTACTGCTTGCTCTAGAACATAGTATGTATTTAATAAAAGTTTATTAACTTACTGTACGAATGATCCAGAAGTTGGCAGTTCAAACCCTCAGGTGTCCACTGATTTTCTCTGTAAACCAGGCAGGGACTTTTCCTCAGTGATTCACTACTCTGGTTTCTAAATGTGGAGGCAATGTGGCTTTCCTTTTCCAGAAGTATTTTAAGAACCAGTGAAAGTGTTGTTGAAAGAGATTCCACATGCTGGATGGAAGCATCCCCTAAGCACTGAGCGTGGCTGTAATAAAATGACCATGGTTTGTATGTCAAAAGCCACTTTCACTTTATATTTCAGTATTCGTTATTTATGTAATATCATTTTATGATAAGAATATAAAATTTAGCAGGGAAAAAAAACACATGTGGCTTCAGTGATGAGTTTATTCATGTATTAGCAATTTGAGGCAAACATTTATTTTTGCCTAAGTCAATAATTGTGGAATTACTTTTTTTTAGTTGTTTGATTACTCATGTTACTTTCCTTCTCTGTTGTTTCAAATTATATTTTGCCTCAATTCAGGAAAATTTTTTAAAAACTTTCAGAATATATAGATTAAGCTTTGGAAATCAATTATAATAAATTCAACAACTATTCTATAAGCACTTATTGAGTAAAAATTGACTTTCCAGTTGTGAAAAGGAATATAAAATCTCCATTAAACTACAGGAAGGTAAGGACACATTCAGAGATCAATGTAATTTAAGGCAGAATACTAGAACTAACATGAATCGTGTGCAAGGAGACTGGTATAGGAATTCAGAAATGGCAGAGTTCACAAGACAATTATTCATAAAGAGGAAGACACTTTCAGCTTATATCATAGTTGGGATCAGCAAATCAATAACCCAAATATGAATTAGTAGAGGTATTAGGTCACCTTTTTAATTCTATGTGTTCTTTGGTTCTTGGCTTCTTGGGACCTGTGGTAAATTTATCCTCTGGTTTGTAGGTCAGGCAGGAAATAAGATGTGTGAGAACTGAAATTTCTCCCTTTCCAGCTTTCCCAGTGTAGTACTGTTTCTTGACCTCATGGAAACTATGCAGACAACAGTCTTGAGACATCATAAAGCTGCATGTCTGAAAAAAATGGATAGGTAAAATGTTGGCAATTGTTGAAGCTGGCTGATGGTTCACGAAGGCTCTTTGTACGATCCATCTCTGCTCTTTTTGATATTTGAAAATTTCCATAATGGAAAAAAAAAAGGAGCCACAAGATACCTGGGTGTTCATTATGAGGGGGTTCATTTTGTGCTATTAACTACTATACCAGGCTGGAATCTGCCTGTGCAACTCACAGGAAGAGAATAGAATTTGCTTCCTTCTCCATGTGAAGCTCTAGCATATGGCATGGACTTCTGAGAGCTAACTGAAATCTTCTCTCGCCCTTACAGGTAGGAGACTATGGCTAGTTGGTGCTTCATTATCTCAGTTTAACTTTACCTGTAGAGTTAGTGTCATGTAGCATGGAAAGTATTAGATTGGAAACCAGAATATTTGATTTCCAGGTCCAATTCTGTCACTTACCAGCATTTTGGAGGACAGGACACACTGTTTTTTATTGAACTCTCATTCTGGGGCAGCATTTTTTGAAAATGCTGTGCTCCAAACAGTGGTCATATATTACCTCGTATGTAACATCTGTGTAAACATCACCACTACTTACCTCATTTGGGTTGTTGACTCAATCAAGATAACACATGTAAATAATAAATCTTAGAGTTTCTAAATATATAAGATATTATAAAGATTAGCACTAGCATGTATGACTTATTAAAAGTTGACTATTTAAAAATGCCTAATAATAGAAACTTGTCACTATATATTGTTTTAAAATAATTGACATCACATCCTTAAGTTTCCACATGGGCCTACTGAAAAGACTTCCTTTCGAAGTCTTGTACCAGTAGGTATGAATAACTACGGATTAAATCATTATATATTCTAATCAAAGCATCATTACATATATAGATAGTGGAATAAACTAGTAGTTTTCTTAGTTTTCATTTTACAAAATTGTAAGGCATTATTGAATTTGCGTGTAATACCTAATTCTTGTTCCATAGGTCTTGGCAGAAGCCACTGGATTACTCAATGATTCTCTTCCCAAAAATGAAAGGAAGAGGAGGAAGCCAGCTGCGGCTTTGACACTTGTAATTGTACCCCAGGAAATAGCAATAGTTATATATGGGCTGTTTAAGTTGAAAGGAACATCAGTCATGCAAATTTCACATCAATTGAAAACAAAAGAAAGTAGAGAAATGTTTGTCAAATGGAAAAGGGTCACATTATGTAGAATAAATTATTTCTAATAGTCTATGAAAATATAGCTAACAAGCAATGTGAAATAAAAAATTTAAAGTATTTGATATAAAGTTGAAATGATACTGCAGTACTAAATTGGGATCATTTCCATTTAGCAATTCAGGAAAATCTGGTAAAACTCTGGGTGGTGTGTGCCAGCAATTCTTGGTGAAAATTTTAATCCCTGTTTGGAAAAATATCAGTTGTAATGATGTGCCTCTTCAACATAAATTGGCTGTGGATCCTAAGATTCTGAAGCCATATAAGCCCACATTGATGTGAGGTGATTATTTGAGGACATTCCACTGGGCTCTGGGATTGAGTGTGATGGTAGCATGACTTTGTAAACCGATTTTATACATCTCATCATACAAGCTTTTGTTTGTTTTCCTGCTTAAAAACATAATAATACTCTTCTAATTTTATAAGCTTATCTAGTTGAGCCGAAAATATCACACACATCTGTAATCTGAAAGAAATTTTCTTAATCATGGAGGAAATTAGGTAATAATACAAATGAAATCTGAGAACTAATTTCAGAGAAGGCAAACCTAGTGCAGCTCCGTGGCTCCCTCAAGGTCACCCAGTTCATTAGCATAAGAGGATTGGACTGCAGCCTCTGCAGGCCTCATTTTTCTTCTCTGCTGCATGAAGACTGAAGTTCTTTTTAGCTATAAAATACTGCAGCCCACGTTGCAAAGTTCACTTTCTTCTTACTGCTTTAAGATTTTATTTAGAAGAGAACCAGTTTTGAAAGAAGTTGTAATTATGCTGTATTTTCTACAAAATGATGCTTTCTTTTTATAACTTAGTAAAATAGGTTAGAAAGACTGGTCATTAATTTTGGAAGGTAGAATGTGTAACAAAACTTCTGTGTGCTTTTAGAATACAGTAGCTAATTAGATAATTCACTGTAAGTAAAAAAAGTTGCTTTGGTGGTGCCATCAAATATCTAATTTATGCAAGACTAAAGAGAACTAAACAGTTTATCATAGAGAAGCACAGTGGTTTAGGAGTATCCATTCTCGTTCTATAGACAAAGACTTTGCAACTTTGGAAAATCACTTAAATGCTAATAGATTTAGTTTCTTCGTTTGTAAAAGGAGAGTCTCGAATTGGTTGACTTTAATGTTCATTCTAGTTCTATGATTCTGGACTTTTGAGACTTGTCTCAAATCAGACACTATGACTTGTTACATATTAGTGATACATTCCTTCTGCATTATTGTAGAACAGAAGAGTATTTTTTATTTTAGAACTTATTAGTGACATCTTTATATTTAAAGTTGACATCAGACTCTTTTTAAAAATGACTCTGTTGAATACATCTGAATGTATTTCTTTCACATATGTTTTGTCAAGGGCCTCTTTCACGCTGCGGTGTCTCCTTGAATCTGTTGGGCTAGAGAAGTACCTCTTGAGCTGCTAGGGATTCTCTTTTGAAATTGGGAACAATGGTAAATCTTCAGTCTACAGTTCTATGTTATATAAGTGTTTTAAATAAAATAAAATATTTACATAAACTATTTTGGGCAGGATGCAGCAAATCCAATTTTATAAGCTGAGAGCTTAAATTTAGATATCTTTACTTTCACCTATAGGTTTAGAATAGGACACCAAACAGAAGCAAATACTAAAATACCTCCAGATGCCTAGAAGAACAGGAGAGGAAGACCCAAAGACACACACACACACACACACACACACACACACACACACACACTCCACTACAATAAATAAATAAATAAAAAGGAAAACGCTAGCATTTGCCCCAAGTTATATGTATAACTTCCCGAAAAGGAAGGAGCCAGGCACCTCATGATTTCTCAGCAAGAATGGCATATCGGCTAGCATCTGTTTTGATTGTTAGTACTCATGCTGTGCCGGTCTTTTTTGTTATTACCTCATGACCTGTGGAAAGGATTTCCTAGACTTGAATGGTAAGCTATAGCCATTCTGCAAATTTTGTTTTTATTGATTTTCTCCTACGATCATTAGAAACAGGTTAGAGTTATCAAAACTATCACTCAGATGAATAAGATTCTCAAATATAACTAAGCAAACAATCAAGAATCACCATGTATTTAAGGGAAGAGCTGCCCAAAACAGAAAGGCTAATATTGAGGAAGTGGAGCTAATGGAAGAATAAGAAAATTTATAATAGGCACAATTGATCTTCTCAGATTTCAATGGATATTGCATTCCTAAAAGACAAACAGTCAGCCTGAACACAGCGAGACCCTATCTCTACGAAAAACTAGAAATGCTGGGCATGGTGGCACGTACCTGCAGTCACCGCCAGTCAGGAGACTGAGGTAGGAAGATTGCTTGAACCAGGGAGATTGATGCTGCATGCAGTGAGCTGTGATATCATGCCACTGCACTTCAGCCTAGTCCACAGAGTGAGACCCTGTCTCAAATACATACATACATACATACATACAACCAGTCCCTTAAAGGGAAGAAAATGTAGTTGTAGTTTTTGTAAGTAACCGTTGTAACCATTACAAGACATTTCAAATGATAGGCTGAATAGCTGAAAGGACAGAGCTGAAAATCAAATTAGTATACTGAAAGATGAAGTGAGTCATTCACATAGGAAGCAATGCAAAATTATAAAGGGTTAATTAGAAATTATATTAGTTTCGTATTGCTGCTGTAACAAATTATCACAAATTTCCTGGCTTAAAACAACCCAAATTTATTATCTTATAGTTTTAGAGGTCAGAATCTTAAAGTCAAGGTGTTAGCAGGGCTCTGTTCCTTCTGGAGACTCTGGAAAAGAATCTTTTTTCGCCTTTTCCAGCTTCTGGAGGCCAGCTGCATTCCTTGGCCTGTGGCCCTTTCCTCTGTCTTTGAATCCTGCAGTGAAGCAGCTTCCAGTCTTTTTCTCCTTTTTCTCTCTGATCTCTGCTTCTGTTGTCACATATCCTTTGACTCTGATACCCCTATTGCCTTCTCATCAGAATCCTTTCGATTACATGGGGTCTATCCAGATAATCCTGGATAATCATCCCATTTCAAGATCCTTAACTTAGTGACAGCTGCAAAATCCCTTTTATTGTGTAAGGTTAACATATTTACAGTCTCTGGATACTGGTATGTGACTATACTGGTGGGCAAGGGCTGGGCTTTATTCTGCCTACTATAGAAAGTATGAGAAAAAAAAGTAAAATGAAATGCAGATCCTGAATACCCATAACTATTAAATAGAAATACCCTGGGAAGGTAAGGAGAAAACAAATGGGAGAAAATGATCAATTAAATGAGAAAATAACATTTACTAGAGCTCAAGAAATCAATAAGTCTCCAGGTTTCAAAGACCATGTGGTATTAAACAGGAAGTATAGAAAGAGAACCACAGCTAGACATCAGTGAAATTTCAAATCTCTGAGGATAAAGAGAAATGTCCAAAAGCTTTCATAGGTAAACAACATTTACATGCAAATAAATGAAAATCAGATTGCTATTAAACTTTTTTAGGCGATACCAACTACAGTAAACAATGGTATAACGTTTACAGAATTCTGAGACAAAATTATTATAAACTTTGAATTCTATTCCCAGCCAAAGTAGAATTCAAGAGTGAAGACTAAGGATATTTTTGGATGTGTCAAAGA
This sequence comes from Cacajao melanocephalus, assembly GCA_963573385.1. Taxonomy (NCBI): domain Eukaryota; kingdom Metazoa; phylum Chordata; class Mammalia; order Primates; family Pitheciidae; genus Cacajao; species Cacajao melanocephalus. The sequence goes on along the minus strand of CAUYLG010047278.1, from coordinate 242,028 downwards.
AAATCCCACTCATTGCCCCTCCCTATTTGAGAGAGTCCTAGTAAAAGCAGAAAGAAGTAAAGTAAATGGCAAAGGATGCAAGTAAAAACACAGATCAAAGATGCTAGCAAAACTAATTGTTAAGTCTAAGTAATTGATGAATATGTTAAAAAGTAGAAACAATCTGAAAGTTAAAACTACAGATGATTCTAACATGGGCATTGGTAGACGGTGGGGTGGTTTGAGTAGGGTAGAAGGGAAGTTTAGAAGCCAATAATTTTTTTGTCTTGTTGGGGATGAACAAATATCTTAATGTAGTTTAAGTTTTCATCATTAAAAGTTTTAAAATTAAAATAAAAATTGGATTGTAATATTATGTGTTAATATGTTTTGAAACAGTTATTCTTATACACAGTTGGAATGTATATATTTTTGTCTACTTTTTAAGTGGGCAATTTGGTAGCTTCTTTCAAGTTTTGAAATGAATAAACCCTTTGCCCTAGAAATTTCATCTCTAAAAATCAATTCTACAGAAGTATTTCTCTATCTGTAAAATGATTTGCAAGAATGCATATGTGGCATTATTTATAACAGTCAAAAATAGAAAATAAACTCATAAGAATGAATTAGATTAATTATGAACAACCATGCTCTGATTAAAAAAATTAAGTAGTTACAGTATTTGCAGACATAGAAATATTATCAAGTCATATTTTTGAGGAAAAGAAGTTATGAAGGGTAGCTATAATTCTATTTATTGTAAATGATCCTGAAAATACGTATATATTCACAAATACATAATACAAAATTGTATGCAATTACAGAATTGTGTCTGAAAGGATATAAACCAAAGTGCTAATAATTATTATCTTTGGGAGGATATTTTATCTGGCAGAATATTTGCTTTTAATTTCTACTTATATAATTTTACAATAAAAATATATTTATGCATTATGCACATTACTCATGTAACATTTAAAAATTTTAAAAAGCAAATAGCAAAATCTCCTGAAACACCACACTCAAGGACAATTACCGTCAACAGCTTGGTGAGTATAATCTGGACCACTTCATTATACATATGGGTATGCAGATGTATTTAATTTTCCATAAAAAGTATATGGCTACATTTTAAAATCATTCTTAATTTTTTTTGGATATAATTATAAATACATATGTAATTGGGAAAAATACTCAGAGAGATTGCATATTAACTTTTTCTTGTTTATCTCAATGGCAAAATCTTGTAAATATACCAACTATGATATGGACACTGATAGTCAAGCTACAGAACATTTATTTCTTCACAGACATCCCTCATGCTGCCCTTTTACAGATCCACTTCCCTCCCACCTCATACCCCTCCTGGTAACTCTAATATGTTTGCTATTTCTATGATTTTATCATTTCAAGAATGTTATATGAATGGAAAATACAGTATGTAACCTTTGGGATGGACTTTTTCACTGGGAATAATTCTCTAGAGATTTGTCCAGATTGTTCTTATATGTATCAACAGTTTATTCCTTTTGATTGTTCATCAATGAGATGGACATACTACACTTTCTGTAATCAGTCACTTGTTGAAGGACTGGGTTGTTTCCAGTTTTTGGCTAATGCTAATAATTTTGCCACAAACATTTGTATATAGGTGTCTTTATAATCATAAATCTCCATTTCTCTGGAATAAATACCAAGGAATGCAGTTGCTAGGTCTTACAGTAATTGCATGTTTAGTTTTTTTAAAAACTGTCAAACCATTTTCCAGAGTGGCTATACTATTTTACATTACATCTTCCTTCCAATTTGCATGCCTTTTATTTATTTTTCTTGTCTTAGTGCATTGACTAAAACTTCCATCACTGTATTGAATAGGCATGCTGAGAGCAGAAATCCTTGTCTTGCTCTTGGTCTGGAGGTAAATAATTTAGTTTTTCACTATTAAGTATCATGTTAGCTGTAGAATTTGGTAGATTTTTAAAAATCAAGTTAGGGAAATTATCCTGTATTTCAGTATTTATAAGAGTTAAAAAATGATAATTTGGTGTTAAACTTTGCTAAATACTTCTGAATTAACTGATGTGATTTTTCTTCTTCAGTCTGCTAATATGGTGGATTATATTGATTGATTCTCAACCACTTAACCAGCCTTGCATTTCTGAAATAAACTTCATTTGAATATGGTGTTTAATCATTTTATAGATTGCTTACTTCTATTTACTAACAATTTGTTAAGAATTTCCTGTTTATACTGATGAGAAATATTGGTCTATAGTTTTCTTTCTTTTTGTTTTTAAACACTGTCTCTTTTTTGAGTGGATCTCTTAATCCTGAGTTCTAATTTGATTTCACTGTGGTTTGAGAGAATGTTTGTTATGATTTCTGTTCTTTTGCATTTGCTGAGGAGCGATTTTCTTCCAATTATGTGGTCAGTTTTAGAGTAGGTGCTGTGTGGTGCTGAGAAGAATGTATATTCTGTGGATTTGAGGTGGAGATTTCTGTAGATGTCTATTAGGTCCACTTGGTCCAGATCTGAGTTCAAGTCCTGGATGTCCTTGTTAATTTTCTGTCTGGTTGATCTGTCTAATATTGACAGTGGAGTGTTAAGATCTCCTTTTCCCTGTCTATCCACATCTCTCAGGATTAAACTTAAGTTATATATCCTCAAAGTATCCTCATCCAATTACAGAAACTTTTCTAGTCTTAGACTTTTAGCCTTTCTTTGTATACTGAATTTTACTTATCTTTGATACATATATTACATTACCAATCCCCTTAATTAATAGTAGTTTTTTATTCCATACTGTGCTGAGCCTGTAAGTCTAAATCTCAGTTACTGTGTGTTGGAGGGGAATGGGATTGTAGAAATCATCTGTCTCTTGTTTAACTGACTTTTCAGATCATCTGAAAAGAGAGAAGTAGCTTGTTTATGACAACTCAATAATTCTTAACAATATCTTATGCCCTTTAATTTGAATTTATTATAAATACTTTTGATTATCAGCATTTTCAGTTTCCCAGATAGCTTTATGCTTATAAGGGATACTGCAGATTAATATAAATTTCTTGATATGGAATAGGTGCTGTTACGTTGAAGGCTAAGAAATCTGATCATACGTATTTACCTACTCATATAACTACTTGGATATATATATATATATATATGGAGAGAGAGAGAGAGAGAGAGAGAGAGAGAACTACACTAGTCAGATACGATGGTGTTTTCAGAGCCCAGTTGTCAGTCTGTCATTCTAAAACGTCTGGTTCTGCCCGTTAAAAGTAAAATTTCGATACCACAAAAGAAATAGCACTCAAAGATAATGTCCTCTCAGCAAGGCAGTTTATAGAAAGGTGCAGGGCACACAGACGGATCAATGAGTAATTATGACCACTGCACGCTTGGACAAGGGTGAAAGTACTTATGCCTGATGGGGATCATCCCTACTGCTGTGTCGTCCCTTATTGGCTAGGGTTAGACCACAGAAACTAGACTAATCCTGATTGGCTATTTTAAAAAGAGCAGGGGTCCAAGCTGGAGTGGCAGGATGGATGTTTTGGAGGGAAGGACAGTTAACGGCATGTCAGAGAAGGTAGCCAGGGGTGATCAGGTGACCGGGATGAGTCAGGATGGAGCCTGGGGAAGGGGGAGCAGATATGTACTACTGATGAACTAGTGGAGAAGGTTGTTTACTGGAATTAATCAGTATGTCAGTATGTTCAGCTCTCTTATTCTTTAAATCTCTATTTTAAAGGAAGTTAAACTTTAAAATAGAGATTTAAAGAATAAGAGAGCTGAACATACTGACATGCTGATTCTTTGAAGAGAAACTTGGGGTTCACTATAACATGCACCGATGACTTTGAACCTTGAGATAAAGGCAGTGACCCCTTTGCTGTGCCCTTGTTCCTTGTTGAGGAAGCTGCAGCTCTGAAGGAGTTAACAGTCAGATGTAGGCCACTAGCTGATTATGAGCATTCCCCAGGATTTAGTTACTTTGTCTGGGAAGGGCTAACCAATTCCTGGGATGTATACTTGAATTTCTGTGCTCAGCTCATGAAATATTTCATTTGTCACATGTAACTATTGTAGTCCTCCCTTATTCGAGGAGGGTGTGTTCTGAAATCATGGCTAATACTCCACCCAATTGCTGTCAATTGGAACACATTTCTGTTTCTCTTCCACCCACATATTTAATGTATTTTCCATCTTAACTAAGCTCTTATTATGCTCTGTGGCTATAACTTTTGCAGTTTGAGGTATGACAGCAAAACTAGCACATATTTTTCTCTTTCTTTGAAATTTCATGGATAAAAGATTTATTTTTACTTAGATCTTAGCAACCACAGCATACAATTTTTCTTGAAGTTTAACCTTTACCCTTTCACTTAAAGGAAGAACTTTACAGCTTCTTTTTTGGCATATCCAAGTTGCCAATGCCACTACTCTTGTGCTTTGGGGCCATTATTAAGTAAATAAGGGCTACTTCAACACAAGCACAGCAAATACTGCAACGGTCTATGTGATCACCATCACAGCTACTGAGTGATTAACAGGAAAGTAGTATATACAGTGTAGACATGCTAGACAAGGGGAAGATTCACATCCTGGGCAGGGTGGAGTAGGATGGTGGGAGTTCATCACGTTACTCAGAATGATGCACAACTTAAAACCCATGAATTTTATATTTCTGTAATTTTCTATTTAATATTTGTGGACTGCAGTTGACTGGGTAATTGAAACTACAGAAGGTGAAACTGCAGATTGTGGCGGGGGAGTTACTATATGTCATAAATTAGCCTTATATTTAAATGCAGTGTTTTCTTCTGATACTCTTGATATATTAAATATAATTATCTAATCCAGATTTAAGTATATATAAAATGAAAAGCAAACAAAGAAATACAACTTGATAAGTGATTGCAACTTTATTTTTATCTTATTCTGACAAGAATTGCCAATTAATGAGATTTCAGAAAATCAGCAAATTAAATTTTAGATTCAGAACATGAAAATATTTGCAGAACATTGTCTCCTATACAGTATCTTTTTGCTTTACAATAATATGTCTCATTAATGAATTCTTGGCCTTAGACTTTTTCTAATCACCAAAATGTTTGAAACCCAGGTTTGTTGTGATGCAGGAAAAAGATTAAATCTCTCTTTAGTATGCTAAAAAATGTTGGCTACTAAAGGAAAGCAATCTAATGTGTTTGAAAGTCTTACCAGCATTGTCTTTAGTATTAAAGAGAGCTGTAAGATGCTTTAATATAATGTCTCTATTAGAAATGATATGTTCATTTGCAAAAAATCTTTTTTTCTATCTTGTAAGCCTTTATAGGTAAGGGACTTGTCTTACTCATTTTTTATCATCAGTGTCTGATAATAGGTAAGATATACACTTGCCAATTTGAGCTGTAGAGTATGTAGCAAGAAACACACTCATTGTAAGCTATCTGACAGCATTTGCAAGACCCGAAGAACTGGTCTGATGGTGGCCTAGGGGTAGCGTCCTCTGTACTGCTTGATTGCTATGCCAGGATACTAGTCCAGAAACAAAGCAAAACCCATAATAAACAATGATTCCCAGAGCTAAAATAAATGAATAAAGAGAAGTAATTTCCAAGTAGAACCAAGTTAAAATATGTGATAGATTGAAAAGCCAAAGAGATCTAGAAGAGAGTAGTTAGAAAAATTCCCACATCAATAAGTGACCAACTATATTCTGGCTTTAGCATGGGCCTGCAGGAGTTTCAGATATTTAAGACTACAGAAAGTAAAATGGACCATATCCACCTTCATGGATTATTTCATTACGACTTTATTAGTCTGGGCTCCAGAGGATATCAAACATAATTGAATTTCCTGAGTAGTTGAGGAGTTTACCAAAGGGAGCGGTGGAATGGTCAGGGCTGAGGGAAAACATGAGTAATAAAGAACCCTGGAGTTTGTAATGAGACAGTAACCAGCCCCAGGTCTGAAGGAGTGAGGGGAGGCAGCTGTTACCAGGACCTGGAAGAAAGCTTTATGGAGGGAGTTATCCAATGGGCTGTAACTTCTCAGGGAGGGAGCCAGAGGAATATAAATACCAATAGTTTCCCCTCACCCCTATCCTCCTGAGGGTGCCTCCCATTGGGGGAACCTAGTTAGCGTGGCTGAACCCAATCAAAGGGATTTTTCAGAGTAAAATCAAAGGTCTCCAGAGTAGCCTGCAAGGTACCATGTGATCAGATGCTCTTTGACGTCTCCAACACCCATTCTCCTTTTTGCTCACTTCTCTTCCTGTTCTGGCCTCACTATCCCTCCAAAATACCCACATATCCCACCTGGTGCCTTTGCACTGGTCTTCCTTCTTCTCAAACTCTTCTTCCAAACATCTACATGGCTCTGCAGTGGAGTTGAATTTGTGGGAATAGAATTGTGGGGACCTAGCCAGGTATTAGGAGTAAGTTAAAAACTCAGAAGGCATTGTGTGCATTTGAGAGTAATGGGGAGACAGCCCTGAAACAACAGAATCCTTAGGCATCTTGTGACCTCTAGTGAATATACATATTTGTAACTTGCAGGGAATTCTAGCTCAAAAGTACACTCTTGAAAATACTTAGGTTACTTAGGCATTCGTTTTCTTTTGAATCAAGTGAGAATAAGTCATGCAGCTATTTCTTTTATACCCATGGTGGATGGGAAATCTTATCAGATTCAGCATTTGGAGGCTAGGGCTGCAAAACAAGTTGAGTAGGAGGTTCACAGTTACCTGTTACCTGGACACTCTGAGGTGTTCATTGTGTCAGGAGTGCCTGGGGGAGGAAAGAGGTTTGGAAATGAAATTCTGAGAATTGGGAAGGAATCAGCTGAGCTGGAATGGTCACTTGTGGGTGTGAGGAGTGAGGGCGGAGAGTGGAATGAAGTTGGGAGAAAAGGTGGTATAGGGAGAAGTATCAGTGATTTGTCACATACTTAACACCTCTCCAGATCAAATAAGTGGGTGTCACTAGTGCTCCTTAATTTTCCCCAACCAACTTTTTCTATATTCCATCACCAAAGCCAGAATTCTGGAGTGGGTCTGCAGCTACATCAGGATGGGCAGCAAGTCTTATGAATTATTCCCCCCTAAGACCCTCTTGGTTTCTGCCTTCTCCACTCCCATTCCCACTGCTTTACTTCAAACTCTCATCGTTGCTTGTTTGGGCTATTTTGAGCCTCTTCACTGATCTCCTTGCCTTTCATCTTTCAACCTTTCCAAGTAATCATATTGTTACTTTTCCACTTAAAACTTTTTACAGGGTCTTCCTATTCTTCAGGGTGAAATTCCATAGGGCTGATCACAACTGGCCCTGCCTCCTGACCCTCCTGCATGCTGTTGCTCTCAGTCCATATTCCAGGCGCACTCAACGTGTAGTTTCCTGAGTGCATCTTTGCAAAGCTGTCCATCTGCCTGTTTCTCTCAACACCTCTACCTCACACTCTACTCACAAACTGTTTTCTTTTTTCTTATGTCTGTTCAAGTGCCACCTCCTGTAAGACTTTCTGCTCTCTTTCTCAACAGTTGGGTTCTCCATCTTCAGTGTTATCATACTTAGTGCATGATTCCCTTAGCATGTCTCTCCTTCTGTTGTAATTATGGGTTATGTGTTTATTTTCTCAGTTTCAAAGCTGCTGAGGACCAGGTCTTATTTATGGTGGTAACCTCAGAGCCTGACATAGGGGTAGAATAAGCATTCAGTAAGGGAGTCTTAGATGAATGTACTGTGTAGATGACACAAGCTCTGTAGGGAAGGAACCATCAGAGCACTAAAAGAATTAGAAGGAAGAGATTGTAAATAAAGACTTGTGTTTCTAGGAAGCGCTCTGGTCCTTGTCACTACATTTCTATCTCAAAAGACTTTATTGAAGCCTAGTATGGAGTAATATAGAAAAGTGAGCATCTCATAAATACAGTTTGATGGAGTTTTACAAGCTGCACACCTATCTAATCAATGCCCAGATAGATAAATGGAACATGACCAGTACCCCAGGAAGCTCTTCCTGCTCCTTGTGGTCACTATGCTCTTCTCCCACTACCAATATTAATCATTAGCCTCACTTTTGATCCTCATAGATTTGTCTGATTTTGAACATAATATTAAAGGAATATTTCAGTATGTACTCTTGTGTCTGGCTTTAGCTCAACATTGTTCTGTGAGATTCAACCATTTTTGCTAGTGGTTATAGATCAGTCATTCTCACTGCTATACCCCCCTTCATTGTCTAGTGTGCTGCAATTATCTGTTCTGCTGATGACATTTGGGAGGCTCCAATTTTGGCCTAATGAACAGTGCTGCTATGAATTTTCTTGTTCATGTCTTGTAGTGAACATAAGTATGCATTTCCTGTTGGTTATAGACCCAGAATGTAATTACTGACCCATAGCATACAGATATATTTAGCATTAGTAGATACTAACAGGTTTTCCAAAGTGGATGTTTCAGTTTACATTCCCCTTAGCACATGTGAGAGTTCTGATCGTTTCATATCTTCGTTGAGGCTTGGTATTTTCTTTTTTTGAGTCATCCCTTCATGTTTGTGGTGATGGCTCATCATGCTTTTTGCCATGTGTTTTGCTATTAAAAATATTTTGCCATTAAAAAAGTTTCACCATTCAAAAATATTTCAACATTAAAAGATATTTCACCATTAAAAATATTTCATCATTAAAATATTGTGCCATTGAAAAATATTTCGCCATTTATAAAAGCTTAAGGTCAAGTATTCTTATAAATGTTTTATTTCTCTAGTTGGTTAAAATATTTCTGACTCTTGAATGGAAGATGATCTATAGTTTTTAAGGTGTCTGAATGGAAAAATAATTCATTCAGTTATCTGTCTTGTTACATTGACTTGGCTTGAAATTCTAGGCATATTTTGCTTTGAGAAATAATAAATAAAGAAAGGCATAAAGCTGGAGATCTTCACCCGATGAAAAAATAAAGTCAACACTGTGTATACCGTTTCTAAGAATAAATTGAGCTCCAGCTTTCAAATAATAAAGATGTTAAACTATAGTATAGTATATATAATTTAACAGACACAATATTATTGTTGCCACATATACTCTTCACTGGCTTGTGATTAATTTTCTGTTTTTTTTTATTGTTTTTGTTAAGAATGTTCAAATGTGTAAATCTTCTTGAACAACATATTTATAATATAGGGAAAATGTTCATAGCTATTTATAATTTGGGTTCACATTTCAATGAGTATGTTAATCTGTCTTTTAAATACCAGAATGCCCCTCTCTCCTTTTCAGAAGAGAAAGAGCTTCTCCATCCAAATCTTCCCTTTGGGTCAGTACATTGCCACTGCATTTATGTATTCCTTCAAAGCATAGGACAAGAACCAGTTCATCTCTTTGCTAATCTTCTAACTCAGAATCACTCTGCAGCAGTGAAAATAACAAAAGGTGTGGGGTAAAACTGTAGGGTTGACATGGGTGTGAATATTGGCTGTCTGTCCCTTACTGCCCAAGATCTTGGTCTGTGTGCTCCCCAACTCCCCACCCCAAATCACTTAAACTTCTTGAGTTTTAGTTTCTTCAACTATAAAATAAACAGATAGCCACCTTGCAAGATTTTTGGTGTTATGGGAGACTGAGAATGTGGATTAAATGCCTATCAGACAGGATTTTTTTTTTTTAATGAAAAAGTTTTATCTCTTTAAAAAGTTACAATAGTGTTCTGTCAGATGCTCTTTGGTAAACTCCCTTCATTTTCTTTCTAGGGTTGACAACTTTGGTTTGGGCCTTTTGCTTCGGTCCAAGCAGATAAAACGCATGATTTCTTCATATGTGGGAGAAAATGCAGAATTTGAACGACAGTACTTATCAGGTGAATTAGAAGTGGAGCTGACACCACAGGTGAGAAGATTTACTTTTCTTTTATAATCCTAACTTACTGTAAAAATTCCTTTTTTCTCCCTAGAAATTTCTTTATGCAAGAGAGGTAAGGCAGAGGGAATACTACTTTGCCAAAGCAAGGAATTTTGTTTCTAAGTTACACCTGTTGATTGCTAGAGAATTAATATTTTCTTCCATTGTCTACTGAAAAAGGAGCTATTTCTAATAAAGATATACAGGCTGTAAGATAAGATTTTAAGTTTGGCACTGTAATGTGTATTGTGCCAGAAGCATGCAAAAGGATTTCTCACTCTGTCACCCAGGCTGGAGTGCAGTGGTGTGATCTTGGCTCATTGCAACCTCCACCTCCCGGGTCCAAGCAATTCTCCTGCCTCAGCCTCCCAAGAAGCTGAGATTACAGGTATACGCCACCATTCCCAGCTACTTTTGTTTTCTGTAGTTTTAGTAGAGACAGGGTTTCACGATGTTGGCCAGGCTGTTCTTGAACTCCTGACTTCCAATGATCTGCGTGCCTTGACGTCACAGGTATGAGTCACCGTGCCCTACCAGTTTCTATGAATTTTAGAATTAGAGTTTGTGAGTGATCTGGTCTTGCTTAGACACATCAGAGTGAAGCCCATGGAAGGTGCATCTACTACATATGAGTAAGTGCTGGGATCAGAACCTAGATTTCCAGGGAACAGATGTTACTACAAAGCAAGCAGTTACTAAATTAATCTAGCAATTTTTCACTCATTTTCTTTATCATTTCTTAACTAATTGGAGTTATTCATAAAGAAAGGAAAACTTTCTGAAGCCTTTAAGTAAAACAAAGGTCTACAGTTTTCTCTTCTTTCATTTTTGACATGTTCTGCTCTCAGCTCTTGAACCAAGCCACTCCACTTTATTTTAGTCAACAGAAAATATTGCCACTGAATTTGCCAAGTAATAACATAATATAATAGATTTTAAAAATTAGTAATGAAATCATGGTATGTTTGTCTGGAAGCACACATAGGGAACTGTTCTGAGACTCATGTTTTGCAGTCATACCTTGTCCCTCTATAGCACTGTTACCTGTATATACCATAGCATTGCACTGGGGTTGGTATTTATTCAATTTTCTCAGTTTTTTGAAAAAAAAAAAAGCCAAAGATGTCTTAGTCTGCTCAGGCTGCTATAATAATATATTGCAGATTGGTGGCTTAAACAAAAGTTTCTCACAGTTCTGAACACTTGGAAGTCCAAGATCCACGTGCTGGCTGCCACTTCAGGTCCTGGTGATGTCTCTCTCCTTGGCTTGCAGATGGCTGACTTCTCACTGTTCTTCATGGCAGAGAGCATGCATGCTCATTCTTTGGGTGTTTCTTCTTGTAGAAGGACTAGTCATACCGGATCAGGGACCCACCTTCTCGACTTCCTTCAACCTTGATGACCTCCTTGTAGGCCCTATTTCAATACAGTAACATTGGTGACTAGGAGGTCAATATATGAATTTTGGGGAGAGCACAGTTAAGTTCATAGCAGTGTTTTTCACATTGTAGGTTGAGATACAGTATTCTTTGGGTTTTAGAGCTATTGAAAATTAACCTTTTGATATTACCCTTGGTATCTTTTACATTACTCCTTATTTTGTCAGAAGGTATGTACATCATTAATTTTTTTTTTACGGTTTTCTTCTTAGGCTAAGGGAGGTCAGTGTCTCCCTCTTCAACTTAGTGGCCCATTAGTAAACACTGGTTCTGGCAGCTTATTTTGCAATCTGAAGGCCAGGGGGAGCAGAGTTGATGTTGGGGATCAGGACTTCTTTGGTGGGTGAGGGTAAGGAGCTGGTGGTACCTACAGAAGGCCTGTCTGCAGAAATAGTCCACTTTCAGGCCCTTAACTGGTTTGACAGAAGGAGAGTATTCAGGGAGGGTAGATATAAAAAATATTTTAAGGCAGGGGGTGGTGTTATGGTAATTTTGATGATTTAATTTTTTGTGAATGTTACTAACTTCACAATACAAGATAGAGTCATCTCTTTCCATTGGCTAGATAATCAGTTATCTGGAAGATTTTTGATTATATCCCAAGTCTCACTTTCCCCAGAATATTCCACCTACTTGAATGACTCAGTGTCTCAAGTCCCACTGTTAGTTTCTTCTTTGAGTTGAAAACTTAAGAGTCTGGTTAAAGTAGAAAACAGTTTTTCAGGTTGGGACAATTTGAACACACCATTATTAATATCATGAGCCAATTCTTTTTTTTTCTTAAAGAGACAGGTATCATTATGTTCCTCAGGCTGGTCTCAAATCCTGGTCTCAAGTGATCGTTCACCTCCCAAAGCACTGGGATTTACAGGCATGAGCCATGGTGTCCAGCCCCAATATTTAACCGCTGACTAGCCAGTCCGTTTTCTAGAAAGACTGTGATGTAACAAGGCTATAACAGTAGGCTTCAGTGTTAGGAAGGGCGTCAAGGTTCAGGGCCAGAGTTGATTCCTTAGGGGAAACCTGGGTAGAAAATCAGTTGAGGGTGAGAAAGCTAGGGAAACTAGTCTTGAAATCACTGGTACCTAGGAAGAAGAGTCACCCATGAGAAAGACAATAAATAAAAGAACATACAAAGAAATTTTGCTTGCAGCTATTTCTGCCCTGAAACAATTTGATGTACTCTTGGTTTTTGAAAACCAACTTACCGGTATGCTGTATTTTTCACTTAACGTTGTTTTTTTTCCTTAGATAATTTGTATATAAAAATATTTATGAAAATGGTTTAAAGTAAACTCTAAAATTTAAACATTTTACATTATTAAGTTGAATAAAATTTAGGCCCTAACTACATAGAACATGAAATAAAACAAAATTTAATTATGTTACTGAATGGTATAACTAAGGTTTCATAATTCAGATTTTAAAATTGACTTAGAATATAAAAAATAGACACATTTAAAATGTCAAGAGATCATTGGGAGATATGGAAGCTGAAAGCATGAGTATACAAATAAGCAGTTACATTTTGAATGTGGATTTAGAATGGATCTAGAGGGGCAGTAACTTCTTAAAATTGATCTTCTAGCATACAGTATTAGTGAAATACTCATGCTAATATACAGTGCTAGCTACTTTTTAGACTTATAAGAGAGTAGGAACCATGTCTAAATGTTTGTGTCCACATATAGAAGTGTGCTTAGTGAACTTACAGGGTGTTGGTTGCTCACTTGTAGGGCACACTTGCAGAGAGGATCCGTGCAGGTGGGGCTGGAGTTCCCGCATTTTATACCCCCACAGGGTATGGGACCTTGGTACAAGAAGGAGGATCGCCCATCAAATACAACAAAGATGGCAGTGTTGCCATTGCCAGTAAGCCAAGAGAGGTAAGAAACACTCTTATCCAGATAACACCGGGATCCTTCTTGCCATGTGGGATTCTGGGCGAACTCGTTGTGCAAATCAGTGTAAAAGCACCTCTGTGGGAGAAAAAGCACTCATTCCTTTTCATAAATAGGGGAAATTTCTAGATAAATCTAGGCATCCACTAGCATTTCAAATCACATAGAGAAATTCTAATAAATAAGGAAAAAAAGGTGTAATCCACATATGATGTACTGGACAAGGTTAGTTACTTGAACTGATTTTATGGTAGGTTTTAACAAATTGAGAAACACTTACGATTGCTGATTATGCTTATATGGAAAATAGAGTAGTTGTGATATGCATGCTAGCAAACTGTTTGTGCCCTGGCCCTTCCTAAAGTGACTGTAGGAAGGAAAAAAAACAAGGAAATAATACGTTTGTCTGAAACCTTGAAAAGGAACTGTTATGATAGAATGGAGAGTTCATAGGATCGCTTTTGTTTTGTATCTTGGACACATTTGAGCTTTGGATGAAATAACCTACTTCTATTTAAAGTGCTGAGTAGGATGGGGTACATTTATCATAGGCAACATCACTTACATATTATAGAAGAGTAGAACTTCAGATAAAGGTATTTGAGATGTTCAGATTTGAGATAATTTCAAAAATTACACGGGCCAGTATTTCATTACGGTATTTTTTAGTATCTTTCCATTCTCTTTTCCAGATGGCCCAAGAGAGTTAACACAGGTTGCAGAAATGCTGTACTTACCTCTGGGAAGTGAACATAGTAAATCAAGGGATCTCTAATCACTTTTCTGCATATGGGGATGCTGGCTCTGCCCCTCTCGTTTTGAGGGAAGATGGGAGGTCATTGAACATGACCTCCTTTGCTGTTCAGTGTTGGTCTCCCGCCACATCTTCCATCTAGAGCTTTGTCTTTCTGTTAAGAGTGATCTATGTGGATTCAAAGCTTTTATTAATGTGTTTCTTATGTTATCTTTTTCCTTTACTGCCTAACTAAGTTAAAAAGGCTTCTTGACAAAGTAAAAGACATGAGCTAAATTATTAAAGTGAATTGTAGTAGTATGTCATAAAGGTTCTCAAAAAACTTGCAATAAATACTTTGATAGCTTGCTAGAAGTTGTAGAATTAATTCACCCCAGGAAAATATGAGACTAGAATATTTCTTGGGTTCATTTCTGCCTGGAGTCAGGTGCCTCAAATTAGTTGTTTTGTAATTTGTCTGAATTACCTAGGAATATGACAGATACTTTGTTAATTCTTAGCACTTTTTAATTTTTTTACTTATAGTAGGAAGAAGTAAGTTAATTTCTAAATTAATGATGTTTATTGAAGTCTTACTCTTTGCCAGTCCCTGGTCTAAGCACTGTGGTAAAATGATCTAGATCAAGTCCTTCTGCTAGTAGAGGGATTGACAGTGAATGAATAAATACATAATGTCTATAGTAGAAGTACTGTGAAGACAAATCAAGTAGGTTAAGGGCAAAGAGAATTATCATTGGCTAGGAAGCTGGTATATTCCAGACTGGTGGCCAGGAAGAGCTTCTTTAGGGAGGTGATATTTGGAAGAGACCTGAATAAGGTAGGAGAAAGATGCAAGTAGAGATAAGAGGGTTCGTGCTCTATTCAGAAGGAAGAGTAAGTACAAGGTGCCGAGACAGCTACAGGCTTGCCATGTTTCGGAAACAGGAGGTGGTAAGGCTGGAACAGCACATAAGGCAGAGAGTGATAGGGATGGAGAGTGAAGAGAGGCAGCAGCCAAATTCATGCAAAGTTTGGATTTTACTGAACATAGTGGGAAGGCCATAGAGTTTAGAACAGGGGTGAGAGTGATGTAATTTGAGTTGTCTTTCGTAAAGATCTGTTGGCTGGTGTTTTTTTTTTTTTTAATTTACTTTTTTTTTTTTTTTTGTAAGCCAAGAGCAGAAGCAGGGAGAGAGGGGTTAGGAGGCTGTTGTGTTAATTTAGGTGGGAATGGAAGGTGGCTAGACCAAGGTGGTAACAGTAGAGTTTGAGAGAAGTGGTTAGAATTGGGGTAATGTTGATGGTAGAGCCAACAGGATTTGCTGGTGGATAGGTAAGGGGTGTAAGAGGAATCAAGCATAGTGTATAAGATGAGTGAAGCAAAATGGGTGAAGCACAAGGCTAATCAAAGAGCTCTGTATGGTACATGGTGCATTTGAGCTGTCCATTAGACTCCAAGAGGAGGTGCTTAGTGGACTTCAGGTCAGAGGAGAGTTTACAGTTAGGATGGAGACTTTGGAGGCATCAGCATATAACATTTAAATCTATATACTAGGTGAGTGTCTAGGGGCTGAGTGCAGATACAGACCACTTCTTTAACATTTAGAGATTGGGAAGAGAAGGAACAGCAAAGAGAAATGGGAAAGAGTAACTAGTAAGTGAAAGAGAAACCCAAGTACATCTGGCGATTTGAAAGATAAGGGAAATTTTAAAAAGAAAAGGGACTGATCAACTGAGTGTGAAGAGATAGGTAATACAGGGCCTGGAAATTGACCATTGGATTTGCAAAACCAGAGGTCACTGGCAACTGTAAGGATTATTCCTTTCTGGAATGGAGGGGATGAAGATCTCATTAGATTCAAGAAAGAACCAAAAAGTGAGGCAGTGGTGACTATGAAATGCACAGTTCTTTCAAGTGAATGTAATAGCTAGTTTGACAAAACCAACTCCTTTCCCGTTTTTAAGTTTTAGTAAAACTAACAGTAACAGCTGGTGTGTAGACACATCGGGAAATTATGTAACTGGAATATAAAAGAAGCCTATTTATTGATTCTGCCTTGCATTTGCATATATTTACTCCAGTTTTCTAGATCTTTATGTAAAATACTCAGCTATCATCATTGGTATTTACAGTGATTTTTAAAATACAGAAGCCATTAAAAAATAACTCTATATTGGTATGTGGCTCAGAAATATCTTTCATATAATTTATCTGAGTTCATAATAGTAAGATCCTCATTAATCAATTATTCCCTAAGTTCATTAGTCTTTTTTCTAGCAAAAAACTTGGATAATATCTTTAAAGTAGCTTTTATTTAAGAAAGGATTTGTTTCAAACCATAGTTGAAGTAAATGTACTGAAACTTTTTATAGCAGCTTTCTGTAAAACGCACTTGTCTGTTTTTCCACTAGGGGGTGCAGTAGGGAAGAGAATGGAGTTCTGCATTCACGTGGCTCCATCTTGTGCAGTGATGGAGTGTGGTGATGGATGTTTGTTTTAATTTCCGGAGATAAACCCTCAAGAATCAAAGAACATGATGGCAAGACAGTTTTGCTTTGTGTTCTTCCCCCCAAAATTCGTAGTATAATTAAAAGGCAATAAACATAAATAAAAATCAATAGCATTCCCTTAGACCAGTAATGTCAGAAGAGTAGATAGGAGCAAATGTAACATTCACAGTAGCAACAGAAACCACTAAGTACCTATAAATAAACCTAAGAAAAATATACAAAGCTTGTATGGAGAAAATGATAAAACTATTGAAGGAGGTCAAAGAAAACCTCAGTAAATGGAGACATATACTCTGCTCATGGGTGGTAAGATTCGGCATGTTGGTTTTCTCCAAATTTACTGATTCTGTGAATCTCATTTAAAATCCTGACAGTTGATTATAGGTTAATGAGGATAGCTGAATGATAGATTTTTGTAACTGTTTACGTACAAAAACAATACATAGGCCATTTTATGCAAACTATTTTTTTTTCCAGGGGAGAAGGAAGGACTATTTTTCATATTGATTATATAACCTGTGCACACAAAATAGTAAAATGAAAAATCCCTCGGGCTTACAGAACTTTCATTTCCTCAAATGCACAAGTTTTCTTTTGTCGCTGAATCTTTGCTTGTCTGTTTTCTTAGCTCCCCTTTGACTACTTTGACTAAGTCCTGCTTGCCTAACACTGCTTATCCTTGAAGTCTCTGAGATATTTTTCCCTCTGAGAAATTTTCCCTCACTGGACTTGTATCCTCATTATCTACCTCTATCAGAGTGCCTTTATCAGGGTGCCTCTGTCACAATCAAGACCTGTGCAAATACCTGACGATGCCTTCTCTCTCTCCTGCAGGTGAGGGAGTTCAATGGTCAGCACTTTATTTTGGAGGAAGCAATTACAGGGGATTTTGCTTTGGTGAAAGCTTGGAAGGCAGACCGAGCAGGAAACGTGATTTTCAGGTATTGTGATAGTTTTAAAAACACTCATACGTGTCAGCAACTCTCTTTTCTAAATTATGATTACAAAAATGGATGTCAGAGTGAATTTGCAATTTAAAAATTTATTTTGGAAATGGCCCAAGATCATACATGCCCATGTGTATTGCACATACATAGGTGTGTGCAGGGCTGCTGGTATGTCCACTTGTGGGAGTCTTGTTTGGACTGGTTGACATCCATGTTGCACTGCTTGTTAAATATTTGAATCTATATGCCCTTTTATATAGGCACATGCAATTGTTTTTCTCCTTGTATATTTTAGTTGCAAAGACCATTTACATGCTTAGAAAACATGAGTCACACAATTTTATTTAGTTGATATTGTAATTTACATGTATTGTTTGAAAATGTCAAAGTTAATTTGATATTCTGAAAAGATACTGCTAATAATCATTAGTGTTAGTCCTTTTTCAGTTCTTTTGGTGTCTCCTAGGAAATGCTTACAAATGTCCTATCTGAAAAATTGATTAACCTTTATAATACTGAACTTTCAATCCTCACTCTCTGGTTAGCCACAGACTTGATAGATTTTAAATCTTTTGGTTATTCTAAGCATACTAATCTTGGACTTATAGATTTATATAGTTTTTTGAGGATTATGAAACCCTTGAGTATACACTTAAGAGTTTTCCAAAATGTTTAATCTTGAAGACTTTACCTATTAGATTACAGAAATCATTGTTTTTCCTCATATTATCATTTGCTGCTTTCAATTAACAATTGTTTAATCGTTAGCAAATGCAGCTTTGTTGCAATCACAATTAAGTTCTCAGTGATATTCTCATATTGCTTTTTATTTCTGAAGGAATTATGTGATATTAATGCTCTTTGATTTCTTTGCTTTAGGCAGTTTTTTAACGTACAACTAATTTTGGCAGTAACAGAAGACATTTTACATCATCTTTATTTGACACATTTGTGTATTATTTACAAATGCTTAGTTGCTAACAAAATTGTATATTAGTAAGCAGAAATGAATTATGGAAAATATTCCCACATTTATTCTGTGCTGCAGTGCCTGGCTTTGGTATCTAAAGGCTGCACAAGGGCTATTCTAGGCACTGACTTTATGCTGGTGGTTCATGAGTTCTGGTGTGAAATGAAAGCTTGCATCACCAATGGTCAAGTGACCTTGGGACTGACCTCACATTTAGTGGGACAGCTACAAGAGAGGTCTGTCTAGGTTATTCAAGTGGGGGACTTGGGACTTTTTTTTTGCCTATGACCATTCTGTCCTTGGAGCTTTTGATGCCTGGATGTCTAGTGGGATCTAACCCAGCAACTTGTGAAAGTTCACGTGTACTCCCATCTCAAGGATGCTCCTATTCGTGTATGCATGCTTCAATCTGAGCAAAAGAAATACTGGTGGCCCCAAAGAGCTAGTAAAATATAGCTGTGACTTGCTTCCTTCTACCAAAGAAATTCTGCTGTCAACTTATATTCCCAGAGACAAAAAATATGTTTTAACTTTTACTGTTATTGAGGAACATCGGAGTGCAAAACCGTCAGCAAAATTGGCACCTCTTAGAAATTTTTACACCTCAGGGTCTGATGTGGGTGTTGTACTTTGAAGAACTTCATCAGAAAATGATTCTCCAGAACGATCTTTATAGGTGGCTCACAAATTACCAATGAATGTTTCATTTAGTTTCAGCAATAGGCTTCTTCTCTTCAATAGAGAATGTAATTACTATACCTTCTCATGTGAAGCATTTGCTACTTTTCCTTTCTTAATGTTTTAATGAGAGCAAGTTATTGAATGAAATATTTAACTAATAGGGACAAAGCATGCTTGTTAAAAGATTAAGGGAAGTTAACTTCAAATAAGATATATTTATTAATATCCTTTTTGTGCATGTAGCTATATGTTGAACATGAAAAATAGTTTCTCTTTCTCTCAAGCCTGTTCAAAACTTTATACATATAAAAGTTATGATTTTTTAATATTTATGAGCTATTTATGAAAATTAATGGAAAATATGATAAACTCATTTTGGAAAGATTCTTAGATTCTTAGTTCATAGAAATTCGAATCTATAAAACCTTAAAGCTGACAGAGATACTTATTTTTGTTTTTTTCCCCCACTTTCTTATCTCCCCCATCCCGATGAAGGAAAAGTGCAAGGAATTTCAACTTGCCAATGTGCAAAGCTGCAGAAACCACGGTGGTAGAGGTAAGAGGTTATTTTTGAATTCTTGGTGTTAATTATTTAACTTGATGTTAAGTATTAGGTCAAGAAAAAGTACCACAGTTCATTTGTTTTCTGGACAACAATGACAGTTTTTTTTTTTTTTTGGAAATGGAACCATTCTATCTAAATATATAATAGTTAAAATTTTGCTATAACTTCAGCTTTCTTGTTAGCAAGGATGCTCTCTTTGTGAATCAAGCAATGGGACCAGCTTATAAAAGTCCTTTGATCCTTAAATGAAATAGATCTCCTTAAGTGAAATTCCAAGATGAATTTATGTATGTAGAATCCCAGGAAAATAGTAAATGTGTCAGAAGAAGTTCATGATTTTACTGTGATAGACTTTGTGACTTCTTTAAGGGAAGAAGGTTACACAAATAACTACTTTGATGTGGTTCCATTGAGAGCAAATTCAGGCACTGACTCTCCTTTGGGAATTCTGCAGCCTTCCCAGGCTTAGGGATCTGGGGCAGAAACAGGTGTTTATACCAAAACCTTGCCAATTTGGTTGAGAATCAAATGATTCTCAACTTGAGGCTTTGAGGATCACCTAGAACCAAATTTTTGTGAAAGTTTGAGGTAGTTTTTCCTTGGGAGGGCTTTATCTCTGTTGGGATCTGGAATTGAAATACGTAGGTTCCTGATTTTTCTCATGATGGCAGGTGTTGTATGTGGTGTCTTTTGATTCATTTATACAAGGCCAAGATACTGTTTCATGAAGGCAGTACAATGTATTTTGAAAGAATCAAATGTTAGAGTTCGGTACCTTTCTTGGAAAATGAAGTATGCTATTTTAAAGTGCTGAGGTATATGTTACTTTTAACTGAGGCATGGTGGTTTTATTGGAATGGCTTTACTACATTTAGTACATTTTCTGCATTTAAAATGGATAATGTGGCTTATACTTTCTGTGTAATCTGTCTTTAATTTATTTATCCATCTTAATTACCTGTCCATGGCACACAACTATAGCATTACTGAGAAAAGGCCTACAGCGTAGCTTAAGATAATCAATAGTTTTACACCCCATTGACTTCATGTATTTCTGCAAAACTGTCAGAAACCAGTATTTCTTCCCACAGTACAGAGGGGCATTATGCATTATCTGAGGTGAAGTTCTCTTTAAAACTTTTTCCTATTACAATCTGGCTCTTTTCAATTCATCTCATTTCTTACAAGAACAGAAAGTAACCCTGGGTTGAAGAATCATTGTAGATATTAGGAAAGAGAGGCTCTTTTTTGGCCTAAGGAGAGAAAATCCTTTGACTGAACCTGCAAATGTAATAAAGGCTGTCCTGTGTCCCAGAACAGACATCTTTGATGGATCACAGAATGTTTTTCTGGTAGGCCCAGACATACATTAGGGTCTCTTTCAATGCAGTGCTGTGGCCAACCACTTCTAATTCTCTACACTCTCCAGTATGGTAGTCACTAGCCACATGAAATTAAAACTATCACACAGTGGCTAAGGCCTGTTATCCCAGCACTTTGGAAGGCTGAGGCAGGTGGGTCGCTTGAACCAGGTGTTCGAGATCAGCCTGCACAACATGGTGAAACACTGTGTCTCTATTAAAAAAAATGCAAAAAATTAGCCAGACGTGGTGGCATGTGCCTGAAGTCCCAGCTACCTGGGGGCTGAGATGTGAGGATCACCTGAGTCCAGGAGGTCAAGGCTGTAGTGAGCTGTGACTGTGTCACTGTAATCCAGCCTGGGCAACACAGTGAGACCCTGTCTCAAAAAAAGACTGAGGGATTGAATTTACCTTTATCAAGCAAAGCTACATGTGGCTAGTGATTACTATATTGATCAGCACAAATAAACATTATCATCGCAGGAAGTTTTATTGAACAAAGCAGGATTATAAGGCTCAAGAAAAAATCTGTTATCCTAGTTTAGGAACATAAGCAAAACAGCTCTTTGGACTGTAGGATTATTGTAAGCCTAGCCCCGACATCTGTTCATAGTAGAAACATACAGTATACATAGTAGAAACATGACCGTAGACTGAATTGTGAGAACTGTGCTCACAAACTTGGGAAATAATTTGGAATTGTGGTTAGTGCCTTTATTGGGCATTTTCTGATACGAAACTTCATTTTGGCTTTGTGACTTGTATTTCGAGTCCAGTGAGTTCCCTGGACCTCCAGCCCCCTGTTCTGTGCTATGCCCTGTGCACTCTGTTACCTGCACCTGCCTCCAGGGTACTATGACTTTTCAGGCTCTATCTTGCTTTCTTTTCTGGGGACCATAGTGATTGATGATTATGAGCTGGTCTCTGAAGTATAGCATTTAAGAGGAATCTTCAGAGATTGTTAACTGCATATTCTTCTGCATGTAAAATGCTAATAATGATAGCTACTATTAATCAAGCATTTATGATGTGTCAGTCACTACTGTATTCCTTATGTGCATTATTTTAAATTCTCACGATAGAACTATGAAGTAGGAATAATAATTTTCTTTATTTAAAAGGTGATGACTTTAAGGCATAGAGAGGTTAAGGTGTATACCTGACGTCACACAGCTTAAGTGGAACCACGATAGACCCACAGAGAAACTGATTCCAGGATGTCTACTCTTTTCCATTATGTTATGAAGTGCATCCATATTATCTATCAATGGGTGTTTTAAATTCTTAGAAGATATTGACTCTCCAGAGGTAGTCCATTCCAATGCTATTAGAGACAAGCAAATAAGGAGATTTTCTGTCCAACTTATTTTCTATCCCAAATCTTCCTTGACAATTATTTCAACTGTAGTCTTTTTTTTTCTTCTAGTACCATCTACTTTAGATATGTCTTTGAGAAAGGCATCACCCTGTGTTCAGTGTCCCATGCATTCATTCAGTCTTTCTCTTGGACTCTTTTCATTCTATTGTCTAGCCTCTTTGACCTTTAAGCTTTCTACATATTTCTCTAAATGGGGTGATTGAATATCTGTTCTAGAACTATAGTATCTTAAGCAGTGGGAGCTAACAGTGTGACTGCACTCTATATAACATAGTCAAAGGCATCTTTTTTCTTTTTAATAGAGAACTCTTAGATCATCTTGTTTCTTTTGAGTTGTAGAATATGGATTAGAGCTTGTCTCCTAAAGCTGCATGCCAGCATCTTCCCACTCCACAATGCTGCATCTTTTCAACCTTTCTTCTCCCTGGTGATTTGAGTTTTGATTTTCATTTTAAGGAGGATAGAACTATAAATATTTAAAGTACTAAAGATGATTCCCTTTGGCATCTTAAATTTATTTTGGATTTAGAAGCAGGGTAGAAAAGGAACATAACCTCTTGCTTTTTTGTTTATCATTTTTTAATTACACAATTTACAGCAAATGTTTTACATCAAGAAGTAAATGAGTATGTTTATCATGAATTTAAAAGAAAATCAAATTTGTCCTTGATGTTATTTATTTCTCGATTCTGCAAAAGGGAAACTAGTCCTTTTTGGCAAAGTTTATTTTCAGATGTGTTCTAGACCAAGGGCCCTCAACCCTTGGGCCATGGACCGGTAGTGGTCCATGGTCTGTTAGGAATTGGGCTGTACAGTAGGAGATGAGTGGTGGGTGAGTGAGCGTTACTGCCTGAACTCTGCCTCCTGTCAAATCAGCCCTGGCATCAGATTCTCAGAGGAGCCGGAACCCTATTATGAACTGTGCATGTGAGGGAGCTAGGTGGCTCACTCCTTTTGAGACGCCTGATGATCTGAGGTGGAACAGTTTCATCCTGAAACCATTCCCCCACCCAACCCCCATCTGTGGAAAAAGTGTCTTCCACAAAACCCGTCCCTGGTGCCAAAAAAGTTGGGGACAACTTTTCTAGACAAACTTACGAGTTGTATAAAATCATAGAGGTGATCACTTACATATGTTTTTAACAAAACCAATGTGAACATTACATATATTTCTCAAAATGTGCAGCCATTTGCATGCTTCCCCACAAAGTTGTGACACAGTTGATGCTGGCTGTGTCTTCCTACCCCTCTTATGGACCTGGGTAGCTACTTGAGAAAAATAGTCCACATGGCTGCACATATTGCTATACATGCCAGAGAGATGTTTCTCTTTTGAGTCCAGACAGTGTTATTTCTGGACCTCCCTCTCTTTGAGTGAGTGGGTGAAGTCTTCCCTGATAAACTTATTAAGTGCAAAACCTGCTAGGGAATGACTCTTGGGTGTTGCCTTCCATGTGTATGACAAGGAGTAGCAAGGACTCTTGAGTCTTCCAAAGGGAACTAATTTGGCCATTTCTCAGGAGGAATCCTGTTATTGTGTTAAGCTCTCAACTCCCTATGAGCCCCTCTGCTAGTTTTCTGTGTACATAACCTACCATCTAAGTTTCTCTGCAAGTGGCCTATTTCTCCCTTTTTTTTTTTTTTTGAAGGAGCCTATAATAGAAAACCTTGGGGGAGGGATGAGAGTGCTTCACTCAGGAGACTGTTGATGCTTTGTCTCCTGCAAGCAGCCTGGCATGCACGTGCTGTCAGAAAAGGTCGTCTGACTCAGCCGCTGAAGCTGCTGAAGCTGCCTGTGACTGAAATAACCTCACTGCTTTGGACTTCTTTGTGCTTCCAGGCTTGTGCCAGGGCTGGTTTACGAGACAACAAAGGTTTACCCAAGGCTCTTTCAACTATTTTAGTTAACTTCAGCCTTCAGTCAAAATAAGTATATTTATCATGATATAAATATAATTACTTATATTATATTTATGTTATGGTATGTTTGCCAGTGAAAGAATTGTTTAAATGACATAATATTTGGTGCACACAAATATTTACTGTAGCATGTGTGATTTATGAAGCACAATATAAATTGAACATCGGTGAATCTAATATAAGAATTTGAGCTTAATGGACATACAGAGAATTATTTTCAAAAGTAATATCCTAAGACTTATATTTATAAGAACCAGGCTTCAGGGAACTGCATCTTCTGTGTTCTGTGCCAGTGCCTGGCACATGCCATCTTTTTAAAATTTTTAAATTTTTGTGGGTACGTAGTAGGTGTGTATATTATGGTATATGGCTGTTCAGATTTTGAATTTTTTCCTGGTTCAATCTTGATAGGTTATGTGTGTCTAGAAATTTATTTATTTCTTCTAGATTTTCTAATTTATTGGCATATAGTTGCTCCTAGTAGCCACTAATGATCCTTTGAATTTCTTACCAGTTGTAATGTCCCTTTTTCTCTGATTTTATTTGGTTCTTCACTACCACCACCGTGCCTTAGTCTGGCCAAAGGTTTGTCAAATTTATCTTCTCAAAATATCAACTTTTTTTTTCATTGTTCTTTTGTATTTTCTTCATTTCAAATTCATTTCTGCTCTGATCTGTATTTCTTTTACTAGTTTTGGGTTTGGTTTGCTCTTTTCTAGTTCTTTGAGTTGTGTCATTAGGTTATTTGTTTTTCTTTTTTGATGTAGGCACTTATAGATGCAAATTTTCCTCTTAGTATTTTATAGCACTTATAGCTATAAATTTTCCTCTTAGAACCTGTTTGATGAAATGTTTTATAGATCTCTATTAGGTTCATTTGTTCTATAGTACAGATTTAGTCTGATGTCTCTGACTTTTCTTTCTTGGAAATCTGTTCAATGCTGAAAATGGGGTATGGAAGTCTCCAGCTATTGTATTTTAATCTATCTCTCTTAAGCTCTAATAATATTTGCTCTATATATCTGGCTGCCCCAGTGTTGGGTGCATATATGTTTATAATGATTATATCCTCTTGCTGAATTGACCCCTTTATCATTATATAATGAGCTTCTTTGTCTCTTCTTACAGTTTTTGTCTTGAAATCTATTTTGCCTGATATAAGTATGGCTACTCCTGTTCTTTTTTGTGGGTTTCCATTGGCATGGGATATCATTTTCCATCCCTTTATTTTTGGTCTATGTGTATCTTTATAGGTGAAGCATGTCTCTTGTAGGCAACAGACCAATGGGTCTTATTTTTTTCATCCATTCAGCTACTGTGTCTTATTGGAGAGTTTAGTCCATTTACAGTCAATGTTATTGATAAGTAGGGATTTGCCATTTTGATTTTTTTTTTTTGTTTTCTGATTGTTTAGCGGTCTTCCTTCTTTTCTTCCTTCCTGTCTTCCTTTTAGTGATGGTGATTTTTCTCTGGGGTGCTTTAATTTCTTGCTTTTCATTTTTTATATATCTGTTGTATATATTTTTTTGATTTGATATTAGCTTGAGGCTTGAA
This sequence comes from Cacajao melanocephalus, assembly GCA_963573385.1. Taxonomy (NCBI): domain Eukaryota; kingdom Metazoa; phylum Chordata; class Mammalia; order Primates; family Pitheciidae; genus Cacajao; species Cacajao melanocephalus. Next base: position 216,187 of record CAUYLG010047278.1, on the reverse strand, counting down.
AACACTGTCTTATAACTCGCTATTTTAAACTGATGAAAACTTAACACTAGTTTCATAAAATAAAGCAAAAAGAAAACTAATAAAAACTCTAAACTTTTTTTTTTTTTTTGAGACAGAGTTTTGCTCTTGTTGCCCAGGCTGGATTGCAGTGGTACAATCTCGGCTCCACTGCAAACTCCGCCTCCCGGGTTCAAGCAATTCTCCTGCCTCAGCCTCCTGAGTAGCTGGGATTACAGGTATGTGCCACCACACCCAGCTAAGTTTTTGTATTTTTAGTGGAGATGAGGTTTCATTATGTTGGCCAGGCTTGTCTCAAACTTCTGACCTCAGGTGATCCACCCGCCTTGGCTTCCCAAAGTGCTGGGATTATAGGCATGAGCCACCGTGCCTGGCCAAAACTCTACACTTTTACTTCCTCCCTGTGCTTTATAACTTTTTGTTTCTCTTCATTTCTTATTATGCTATGTTTTAAAGTTATTACAGTTATTCTAATTGGCTCATTATGTAGTCTTTCAACTTAAGTGTTTATACACCACAGTTACAATGTTATATTAATAATATCCTGTACACCCATAATCCTAGCACTTAGGGAGGCCGAGGCGGGTGGATCACGAGGTCAAGAGATCGAGACCATCCTGGCCAACATGGTGAAACCCTGTCTCTACTAAAAATACAAAAATTAGCTGGGCATGGTGGCCCGCGCCTGTAGTCTGAGCTACTTGGGAGGCTAAGAGAGGAGAATTTCTTAAACCCAGGAGGCGGAGGTTGAAGTGAGCCGAGATTGCGCCACTGCACTCCAGCCTGGTGACAGAGCAAGACTCTGTCTCAAAAAATAATAATAATAATAATAATATCCTGTGTTTTTCTGTGTGCTTCTTGTTACCAGTGAGTTTTCTATCTTCAGATGATTTTTTTCTTTCTCATTAACATCCTTTTTTTTTTCAGATCGAAGAACTCCCTGTGTCACTTCTTATAGGACAGGTCTGGTGTTGATGAAATCCCTCTGATTTTGGTTGTCTGGGGAGTTCTTTATTTTTCCTCCATGTTTGAAGGATATTTTTGCCAGGTATATTATTCTAGGGTCAAAGTTTTTTTTTTTTCTTTCAGCCCTTTAAATATGTCATGCTGCTCTCTCCTGGCTGTGATGTTTCTACTGAAAAGTCTGCTGCCAGACATCTTGGAGCTCCGTTGTCTGTTGTATGTTGTTTCTTTTCTCTTGCTGCTTTTAGAATTCCTTATCATTGATTTTTGGGAGTTTGATTAAATGCCTTGAGGTTGTCTTCCTTGTGCTAAATTTGCTTGGGGTTCTATAACCTTCTTGTACTTGAATGTTTATCTTTCTGTAGGTTTGGGCAATTTTTTTATGCCTTTGAATATGCTTGCTACCCCCATCTCTTTCTCTACCTCTTCCTTAAGGCCAGTAACTCTTAGTATTGGCCCTTCCAAGGCTATTTTCTAGATATTGTAGGTGTGCTTCATTGTTCTTTATTTTTCTTTTGTCTCCTCTGACTGTATTTGCAAAAAGCATGTCTTCAAGCTCAGTGCTCTTCTTTTGCTTGATAAGTTCTGCTATTAAGAGACTCCAGATGCATTCAGCAGTATGTCAGTTGCATTTTTCAAATGTAGAATTTCTGCTTGCTTCTTTTTAGTTATTTCAATCTGTTAAATTTATTTGATAGAATTCTGAATTCCTTCTGTGTTATCTTGGATTTCTTTGAGTTTCCTCAAAACAGCTATTTTGAATTCTGTCTGAAAGGTCACATATCTGTGTTTCCCCAGGATTGGTCTCCTGTGCCTTATTTTGTTTGGTGAGGTCATGCTTCCCTGGATTGTCTTGAAGCTTGTAGATGTTTGTTGGTATCTGGGCATTAAAGAGTTAGGTATTTATTGTAGTCTTTGGAGTCTGGTCCTGTTAGTGCCTTTCCTTGGGAATGCTTTCTAGGTATTTAAAGGGACTCGGACTCCAACCATAATTGCTGTGGTTTTTGTAAACTTGTAAGAGGTATTGTCTTGATGGTCTTGGATAATATCCAAAAGACTTTTCTGGATTACCAGGTAGAGACTGCTGTTCTTTTCTCTTACTTTCTTCCAAACAAGTGGAATCTCTCTCTCCCTCTCTCTCTCCCTCTCTCTCTCTCTCTCTCTCTCTCTTTCTGTCTGTGCTAAACTGCCTGGAACTGAGGGTGTGGTGATACAAACATACCCCTGTGGGCTACCACCACTTGGACTGTGCTGGGTCAGGCCCAAAGCCAGCAGAGCGCTGGTTTTTGCCCAAGGCCTGCCGTAACTACTACCTGACTACCACCTATGTTAACTCAAGGCCCTGAGGCTCTACAATAAGCAGGTGGAGAAGCCAGCCAAGTCTGTTTTCTTACCTTCAGGACTGTCCCAAATGCCGTCTGATTTTTAGTTCTTGTGACAGTGCTTTTCTGTATACAGATAGTTGTTAAACTTTGGTGCTCCTGAGGTGGGACAAATGGCTTCAGTTCTACCATCGTGATAAACTACCTTTCCATCTCTTTTTAGATTAATCAGAGGAAAAGATCAGGGGTATGTCTGCCATCCTGCCAAGCAGACATGTAGTGTTTCTGGTTGGTGAGTAAGGAAAGGTGAAGGTTGCAGTGTAACTGAAATACAAATTTTCATTTTAAATGTTCATTATAGAGGATAATGAACATATATAATAGTAAGCAGAGGAGTATAATGTACCTTCCTGAGCCCAAAACCTTATCTTCAATGACTGTCAACCCATGGTCACTCCTGCCCCATCCACATCCCCATCTCTTTGCCTTCTCCTTCCTCTAATTGATTTGAAGCAAGTACCAGATATTACAGTGCAATGATAGTTTAAGGAAAGTTCACTGATATTCAGAAATTCTAGCATTCCAGGTGTTTTTATAGATTCTGGAGATATAGCAGTGAACAAAACAAAACTCCCTGCCCTCATGGAGTTTACATTCTGATGGTCTATCTTGATAATAGAATGAATACGTAAAATACGTAGTATATTTGATATTGCTAAGTCTTAAGAGGAAAAACAAACTGTGAAAAGGGACCTGAAATGTCAGGGAAAGACACTGAAACTTTGGATGGTACAGTGAAAGGCCTGTCAGTGAGATGACTTCTGAGTAAAGACCTTAAGAAAGGGAGGAAGCTAGATTTGCAGTTAACTGATGGTGGAGCCTTCTAGGCCCAAATGAGTAGTATGTGCAGACACCTGAGGCAAGAGCATCCCTGGCAGCTTTGGAGAACAGAGATAACAAACTTTTTTCATTGTATGGTCATAGGGTGTGCAGTCTTACATGAGAATTAACTTTCTTGAGAGTACTGGCAGTATCTTTCTTAAAGGCTATGTGACTTTTGACATTGGAGCATCCTCGTGTTTGTGACTGTGGCCCTCTTTGGAGAGCTTTGTGTTAATAATTCCTCATAAATCATCTTAGACATGAACAAGCTGGTTGTTTTACTTAACAATAGAAGGTGGGAACACAGTGGATTTTAACCAGGTAATATAATCGCTAAAGTGGGTCCTGTGACCATTTAATTTTCATTAAACAGGCCAATTAATGTATTCATGTTTTAGAGATTTGGGCTGTCTTGCTTCCTACTTTAGAGGAAATGAAAAAGCCTAAGGAGTAAGCATAATTCCTTCCCTCTTAAATTTCTCTTATTCTTTAGATTGCTAATCCCTAATGATACAGTTTTAAAAGCAATGGAATTCATGATTTTTCAAGAGGCAATAAAAATAAAATGAGATAGAAAGAAAAACGAAGCTTTGGTCCACATAAGACAAGGACTTCTCACAGTGTTGAAAAACTTCACTGGATCCCATTTCAAGTAACACACACATCCATACACAGGCTCATTTTTGTGTGAAATGAAATTCATTCACACACAAACATCTGTGACATATGGAGACATATTTATGAGAACCTGGCTGAAATGTCAAATTTGACATTTACTGTGTGAAGTTTACTATGCTACGTGCTCTTTGCTGCACTTTAGTATTTACCTGGTAGGGCTCTCTGCCTCAGTTAGTTAGCTACATAGAATGAGGTTAGCAAAAAACTGTTTATTCTAATCTTCTTAAATCTACTCACATGGGCCAGTTGAGTTGAACACGTGACACAAGTTAAGAGAAAAATAAAGGTGTTTGTTTGATACAATATGGAAAAAGAAATACCTTCGTTCCACCAACCCACCCTGAAGAACCCTTAGTCCTTCGGCACAATACACCTTCCTAAGTGTTAACTTTTGGGATGGATGTGGTGAGTGCTGGATATCATTCACACAGGTTGATTTTCAGACCTGGTAAATTATATAAAATTTTCGATTTACATTTATTTTCCTTATTTTCTTCAGTTACAATATTTTATTTGTGCTTTCGGACTTTTTAAAATGGATGACTAAGCCATTCTTAAAGACATCTTTAAATTCTATGCCACATATTTAGCCAGGTATAGAATGCTTTGAAAAGATAATACCCTAACAGAAGTATGCTAAATGAACTGACTGATTCTACTTGTTTCAGAGTATTGAAGTAATTAAAGACAATTCATTCATTTCCTTGAATTTTTATGAAATGCTATATTGATTTGAAAATATTTAGTTGCTAATGAAGATGTACTCAATTAATACATATTGTAGTTGAGTAGTTTGGCAAAATAACCTAACAGAATTACTGTTACATTAATATTTGCTGTTTCTACCAAAGAAGCAGTAAATATAAAAATATGGACTTGGTGAATGCCTAGTGTTAACTTACTGCATTACTTTGCATACGCTTGTATATTAGCAAATATAATTCTTAGTTTAATGACCATTTACACCCAGAAGAATAGCAGAATAGAAATAGTTTATTGGTGATAAAAATATATTAAACAAAGTGCTAATCTTGACATTTTATGTCTTGTTGCTTGGTAACAATATTGCAGCTATGTGAGAGAGTTCCATTATCTCATGTACAATGGACTTCATTGCATTGTGGGGTAAAAATACCAATTACAGCAAGTCATTTGTATGCCATTATCCTCACAAGATTTTGGAGCTATTTTTTATAGTTTGTATAGAGATCCTAAAAGAAAGTCACTTTAATAATATATCCCCCTTTTTTGATGGATCGGTGAATTTTATCCTAGCTATTTTTGGCTTTTTGTCTTTATTTATAATTTTTCAGGCCTCAAATTTGTATTTTATTAACCTGCACTATATAAATCCAGGCTTTTAAATGTTATTATAAAAATGCACATTATAAGTGATGCTTCATAGTCCTTATTGAACATCTTTTATCCTTGACCACTTAAAGAAAAGAGAGAAATATTTGGAATTTTTTTTTTTGCCTTATGAAAAATACAGTATATTCTTCATCCTGCTCTAATATTGAACTTCCTAATTCAGAACATCAGGAGAATCTGTTGAACTAATGTGGTTTGTACTAAATAAGAGGCAGATTCATGTTGTATAGAACATTTTTTTGCTCTGTAATATTGGTTCACAGTTATTACTTACAAGGATTGACAAAATACAGCCCATGGCCTGTTTTTATACAGTCTAAGAGCTAGGCATATTTTTATATTTTGAAAATATCATTTTTTAAAAAACTGTGTAATAGTGTGTAGCCTGCAAAGCCTAAAATGTTATTTAATCCTTCACAGAAAAAAAGTTTGCAGACCTTTCATTTATAGCATAACTTCTATTTCTATAGTCTGAATATATTAAATCACTCAATATTTCTTAAGAACCAACATACTTAAGTAGAACTGAAATAATTGGTTTGAAGACAATGAATAGAAAATTAATTAGAATAATGTGAATTTGTATAGATGTTGATAAATTACTGCAATTTTGTCGGACTGGTTTTGGGGCATCCATGAAGGGAAGATCTTGTGCAAGCAATTTGTGTATCCAGCTCTAGTTGCTACTGTCTTTTAAAAGCACAATGCCTCTGTCAATAGATCTGACATTAATATGATATAATTAAATGTTGATGGACTCACTTTATTAGAAGCACTTGCCTTTTTCGTGCTTATTTGACTTATACTTGAGAGCTAGTTTCTCATGTATAGAAATGCACAGCCAGGCCGTGTGCAGTGGCTCATGCCTGTAATCCCAGCACTTTGGGAGGCTGAGGCTGGTGGATCAGCTGAGGTCAGGAGTTTGAGACCAGCCTGGACAGCCTGGCCAACATAGTGAAACCGCGTCTCTACTAAAAATGCAAAAAAAAAGGGCCGGGCATTGTACTGCACACCTGTAATTCCAGCACTTTGGGAGGCCAAGGCAGGTGGATCACGAGGTCAGGAGATCAAGACCATCCAGCCAGCATGGTGAAACCCTGTCTCTACTAAAATTACAAAAATTAGCTGGGCATGGTGGCACACGTCTGTAATCCCAGCTACTCGGAAGGCTGAGGCAGGAGAACTGCTTGAACCTGGGAGGTGGAGGTTGCAGTGAGCTGAGATCATGCCACTGTACTCCAGCCTGGGCAACTAGAGTGAAACTCCATCTCAATAACAAAACAAAACAAAAATGCACAGCCAGATGAATGTCAGTAACCAGGATGATAGGTGGAATCTCCTCTAGCCTGACCAGTGTTCAGGCTATGGCTGTGGCTCCTCCTGGCTGGCAGTGTTTCCAAGAGCTAGAGAAATAGTCCAGGGTTGAAATCATCCCATGTTCCTGGGGCTTGGGAGGGCCCTATATCTCTGATTTTTCATCTGTATCATCAGCACCTTAGGAGGAGGAAGAACATGGATGGAGACTTTGCAGATGGAGAGACTTCAAGGATGGTGAGGCTGATTACTCCCCCTACCCCCCACCCCCAGCTTTCTAAACTGTCTTGTAGCTCTCTAGTTTCTTTTTGGTCAGAAATGCTTTTGTCAGAATTATCCGTTTCTTATTTGTTGGTAAGGTAAAGCCTCAAATCGGGAAGTTTAACCAGGGTAGCCATGTGCTTTTTTGTCTTGCAACGGTCCTCTTAAGCAGTAGAAAAGGATTGAAACAGCCAAGGTTACTGATGAGTGGCAAGTCAATTATTTTAGCTAGATTCATTTAACTCCCCTTTCTTATAAACAGTGCTCAGAACTTCACACTTGACTACCATTTCCACAGTACCATGTGTTTGATGTTACTTTGCATAATGCTTTGGGCTTTTAAAATCACTTTGACATATAGTATCTCATCAGATCCTCTAATCACCAGGTAAAGTTGGAGGAGAAGCAGTTTTATTACAATATTGTAAATGAGCAAATCAACATGGCTGAGTTTCTTGGACTAGATCACTAGGCAAATAAATGGCTTCATGAAAAGGACGCTTGGAAGACTTGGCTTAAGTCCTGAGTTTCCATCCTCCATCTGTGACTTTCTGGTTGCTCTGACAATATAGAGGCTTTATTTCTGGATATGTATAAGTAGGAATTATAAAAATCTGAATGTAGGTAGGTATATAGGCATTTGTAGGAGCTTGGATTTTAAGTGCATTTGGAAAGGTCATACTTTTAGCTTGTGTGTTATATGTAGAACAGACTTTAGAGGCATGAATGGGCAGACCAGTGAGGAGACTGATGTGATCCGGGTGAGCGGTTGACGGTTGCTTGGACTTGAGTGGTGGAGAGGATAGAATTAAGAGATATGATATGCTGGAAGACGAATCTATCCAACATGTCCATGCCTTAGATGTGGAGAGCTTGGATAGAGGAAAGGTAGAAATTAAAATTACTCCTATACTTAGTTAGTGTAATGATGTATTACTGAAATGGGAAACCTGAGATAAACCTGTTGGGGGTGAGTCAAGAGCTCCCTTAGGATTGATTGGCTTCTTAGGCATTCAAATAGTGGTGACACAGGTGCAGATGGATCTGTTGTGTGTAGTGCTCAGAGATGGGAGGTTGGGAAGGTAGTTATACAATTGGGAATAATTCACAAGTATTTGAGTTAGGGTTATGGAATGGAAAAGATCACTTAGGGAAAGAAGCTCTGGGACTAATTCTGAGGAATCTTATCTTTTCTCTTGTATTTCTTTATTTTTTTGTGTGAACAGAATCTGAGATTAAGATTTGCCTCTCACTACTTTTGCGACCTTATACAAATTTAGAATTTCGGCTTCCTTATAGCATCTCCTGTTTGCTCATTTCATGGTTTTATTTTGAGCATCAGTGGGATAGAGCATTTCAGTGTGTTTTCTAAAACTTTAAAGTGCTATGTTCTCACCTTAATCCCTCCTGTTGCTTTGATTAATAAACCTCAGATGACTGTTGTTCTCGTTGATCCAGTGATGATGACTGTTGAACTACACTGTAAATGGCAGCTGGCAAGGCAGATCCTCTGTATCCTTTCCCTGTCTTCCAAAGTTCTTGATCTAAGAAAATAAAAATTCCATAATGTCACGATTCCTAAAATCTTAGTGCATGATCTAAAAACTAAATTTGGTTTTGAAAATATTGTTAGCCTTAATCCTTCAGAAAACTAGCCAGTATTTGAAGTCCATAAAATCAACTTAAACATGCTGATACCTTACATCAGGCAAAAACTATGATGATTCTTGAGGGGAATATTATGGGCACCTTCAAGAAAGGAAGGTTCTTACAAGTCTGTCACTTTATTAGCTTGAGTTGCACACTCTCAAATTGATAACCTCTCTCTGCCTTTATATTTGAAGTATGGAGCATTAAGGATCCATTTTATCTCTTTTTATATTTTGGCTCAAAAAATTCACATATTTTGGTTTGGGATGAAGATAAAAGTTATTTACTGCTTAAAACTTGCTCATGCTGAATAACCACTTTGACTTTTTTATTCTTTAATAAAGAAAAGTTTACTTGGCTCATAAGTCTAGTGGGTAGAAAGTCCAAGATGGGGCAGCTGCATCTGGTGAGGGCCTCATGCTGCTTCCACCTGTGGCAGAAATTGGAGGAAGAGTGGGTGTGCACAACGAGATCCCGTGATGAGAGAGGAGGCAAGAGCCGTTTGACTTATTTTGAATGAAAGTCACATCTGTTGTTCGTTTGGGGGCATAAATAAAGAGGGCTTCAGATACTGATGCTTTCTGTTCACCTGTGGGCATACCACTTCCTGAACACAGAGGGACTTAAGGTCCAAAATGTAAATTATTTGGAAGGAAAAAGCGTTTTCCTTTCTTCCTTATGATAGCTTTGCCTTATTAAATTTTATGGAATTATGAAAACATCTTTTTGTTTTTGGATGGAATAGTTTAAAACAGTTAATTTGGGAGAAATAATGAAAGACTAGGAACTAAGAATTACTTTACTGTTTGAATGTAATGGTCTTCTGCTCTGTGGTTTATTCCATGAAAAAATCAAGTCCACTCATGTCTAAGACTAGAGGTTACCTTCTCTGATACAGCTTTTTCAAGTTTAATGATAATACGCAGTGTTTCTGCCACTGAGTAACAAAGTTCACATTGAGATTTTTCAACCACTCATGCCAGAACTATAGGACACCTTCTCGCTGTTACAGCTTTTGAAGTTTAATGATAATATACAGTGTTTCTGCCACGGAGTAACACATTTGGGTTCTTCAAAGAGAATTCTAAATACAAATCCCACGTGAGGAAAGTTAAACTGGAATGTAAAGAAACCTGCTACCTTTTCTGTGCCTTCTGTGAAAAGGATCTGGGTCATTCATTTAAAGAATCTATTTTAGTTTCCCTAATACTTGCAGTAAAGGATGCAAGTTTTGCCATGTATTGTGAAAAAGTTCTGTTGAGTTGAATTTCACTTTAAATTTTGGAAAAGCTTTGCTGGCACAGACAAAACTCAGAAGAGAAATTCATTATTATCAAACTCAGACAATACAGGTTGACTATAAAAAGCTGTGAGATTAAGAATGAGTTTGAAAGTTTTGGTGTAAATTTCTCTGAGAAATTTACAAAACTCATTCATCTTGAATTGGCTTCTTAGAATTGGAATTAAACTTTTAGAAATAAAAGTAGTATTAAGTAGAATCCGAAAGGCAGTTTAATAACTCAGCTTCTGCTATAAGAAGTATTTTACTGCTGTTTTATTTATAGTTCCTTGTTCAGTGCTCTTGGCATCTGAATATGTTCGCACTCAAAATATTTTCACATATTTTTCCTCTTTGGTTTATATTTTTAATGTACAGGGTAATGTTTTATATGTAGATTGAGGACTGGATTTTAGAAGGAGATAGGAAAATGCAATGGAAAACTTTCTTAATGAAATTCATTACCAGGAAATAGGGGCAGTGAAATGGTCCAAGTAGACTCTATACAGCTAAGGTGTGCCCTACACAGAATGTGGTAGATGCTGTAATTGAAATATTTTCAATAGTAGTAGTAGCAATTGAAGGAAATTATAATAATGATAATGATAATAATAATAATAATGAAAACAATGACAATAAAATGAAAAAACATCATGAAAACAATAATAATGAAAACAACAATAGCGACAACTTCTGTTTATACCACGCACATACATGCAAAGCACTTTAAGTTGTCCTTTATAATAACCCAATCAGGTAGGATTTATTGTCTATATTTTATAGAAAGACAAATGAGGATAAGGAAATACTTTAACAAAGCTGGTAAGGGGAAGAGTTAAGATCTAAACATTTCTTTGTGCCTCCAAAGCTTATGATCTGAAGCAAAACAAATGATGGTTGGTATATTTTAAGATGCATTTTACATTATGCTTTGCAATGTTAACATTTTAATCTAATTTACAGTCTCTCTACTTGTAGGCTCTTAGAACTTTAGCTAACTGAATTTTTCACTTAACTTAGTGTAGCCCCAGGATAATGTTAATACTTTCATAAATGCAAAATTAAAAATCATTCAGTAATGTTAACCTTTTGGAACATATGAAATAGGATGATATCCTAAAAGCTGTAAAATGAGAACCTTCGCATTTAGGAAGACAGAATGGTTTTTCCCCCCAATTGAAAATGAAATAGTATTATGTAATAGTTTGAATTCAAGATGGAAATTTTAGGATTCTATATAATAGCTACTGGTAATGATTATTTAAAAAATAGCCACTTCAAATTTCAGGTCTAACATGCAAGGAGCTTGGAAGTTGCCATACTCATTCTCACAATAATAAAAAGGCTTAATAAAGTGAAAAATCAACAGTTCTTCTTAGATCCACCAGAGGATTAAAGTCCCAGGGCAAAGCACTGCCTCCCAAATGGAGAGAGACAGCCTAATATGGAGAATTGCAACTTACTGGAGCAGAAGCCTAGTAGCAGAAATCTCCATGGGAACCAGTCCTGCGGTAGAAAAACTCAAACGGTAATTGATGAATTGTTGGAGGTTCATGTGGACAAGTTTCAGAGTTAGACTCCAGAGTGGACTGGTCTTAGGAGGGGCTTCATATTTCTTTGAGGTTTACCTCTAGAATCCCTACCAGAGTTTTGGTGAAGACCAAAGGAAAATTTCCTTGTGCTTCTGGCAAGGGGTGAGGGAAGTGGACAATTTGAAATATACCCAGAGCATTCTCTTTTTAACAATGCCTGCCTTTAAGTGAAATTAATAATAGCAATGTTATAAGAGACGAGTGCTGGGGATACCATGTTTTAAGATATTTGTGCTACCCATGAAGTGGTATAGTATTATTTGAAAGAGGACTTGGATTAATTGTAAATGTATATTGCAAACTTAATATAACAATAAAAGATAGGAGACAATGGTAGAATTGTATAAAAAAGTTATTAAAACTACAGAATGCAGAAAAGTGGAGGGCAAAAGGAACGAAGAACAAGGACAATGAAGAGAATGAAGGGAATAGTAGCAAATATGGTAGATATCGATTTGAACATTACTGGTCTAAACATACCAACTAAGATTCAAAGTGGGTTAAAAACAAGACTCAGCTGTATGTTGTCTATAAGAAATCCACTTTAATGTAGAGACACAAAAGTAAAGAGATGATGGAAAAAAAATTCTAACATTAATCAAAAGAAAGCTGGAGCAATTAGGCAGGGCATGGTGGCTCACACCTGTAATCCCAGTACTTTGGGAGGGTGAGGCAGGTGGATCTCTTGAGCTGTGGAGTTCAAGACCAGCCTGACGAACATGGTAAAACCCCATCTCTACCAAAAATACAAAAATTAGCCAGCCATGGTGGCATATGCCTGTAATCCTAGCTACTTGAGAGGCTGAGTCAGGAGAATCACTTGAACCCTGGAGGCAGAGGTTGCAGTGAGCTGCGATCATGACCTTGCACTCCAGCCTGGGCAGAAGAGCAAACAGTTTCAAAAAAAAAATAAATGCTGAAGCAATTATATTAATTTCAGACAAACCATACTTCAGAGCAAGGGACATTATTAGGGATAAAGAGGGGTAGTCCATAATGATAAAAATGTCAGTTCTTCAGAAAAATACAACAGTTCTTAATGTTTATGCTGTGGCAGTTCTTATTTCTAGTTCCCCTCCCTCTACTCCCCCCCACACCACTACCACAGAACTAGCCTCACGAACTTCAGAAGTATCAGTACTGTCTGCCTCCTGTCACTCCCAGTAGGGGTCTGGACCCCAGCTGTGAGAAGCACCTGGTCCCAGCACCAGTTCCGTCTATTTCTCTTTGTTCCTCCTGCACTTACTAGATCCGTGTCTCCTGCATGCTTTTTGCCTTTTCAGTTCTCAATTTCTTATTTAAATTATATAAAACTAACTGCCAAAACTAACTCAAAAAGGAGCAAAGATCTACCTGAATGTAAAGTGTAAAATAGAAAACTCATAGGAAATAACAAGGAAAAAGTGGCCATGCTTTTTTCACATAAAAACATGATCCATGAAAGAAAAACACTTGATAGGTTGGACTTCATTTAAATTAAAAACTTCTCTGTGGAAGGCACTGTACAGAGAATAAAATGACAAACTAAGGTTTGGTAGAAGATATTTGAAAGAAGACTTGGATTAATTGTAAACACATATTGCAAACTCAAGTGTAGCAATAAAAGATAGGAGAAAAAGAATTGCATAAAAAGGTTAATTATAACTACAGAGTGCAGAAAAGAGTAGAGGGCAAAAAGAACAAAGAACAAGGACAATGTCTTATAAGACTGGGGGCAAACATACACAAAAACAAAACTCAATGATCAGAAAATAACCCTATGAAAAAATAGGTAAAATCTGAGCAGGTGCCTTACCAGAGAAGATATACAAATGGCAAATAAGCATATGAGAAGATCCTTGTCATCATGTCATCAGGGAATTGTAAACCTAAAAGAGATACCATTACTCATCTATTAGAATGGCTAAAAGTCAGAACAGTAACAACACCAAATGCTGATGAGGATGTAAAACTACAGGCACTTTCAGTCATTGCTGGTGAGAGTACAAAATAGTACAGCTTCTTCCGCAGTTTGGTGTTTCCTTATAAAACTAAAAAACTCTTACCAAATAATCCAGCAATCACACTCCTTGGAATTAATCCACTGTGTTAGTTGGAATGCTTCCTGAAAGATTAATAAATTGCCTATTTTTGTTTCCATGTAGAATATGTGATAGACTTATTCATGCTCTAATTCTGAGCCATGGCTGAATTTGCTATTTAGTTTACTGTATTTTTCCTAAACATCTAAGAACCACTTTATTGACGCTGTATACTGACTTTCATAAAGAGGCAATGTTTTCTTTCAAAAAGTGACTGCATGTGTGTCCCTGTGTAGATAAAAACAATACTTTGGTTAAATGTAGGAAATAGGTAATTGGCTTTGAAGTCTGTTTTAGCTGCATATTGAGTAAAGTTTCTAGCTTACTTAAACTACAAATTGCTACCTTCAGAGTTGCTTGGGGATGTAGTCAACAACATGGCTGTTAGGTATACAAATGTTAAGGATTTGCTACATAAAACACAGTGATTGTTTTAGATCGTCTTACAATCTAGTTGAGATAGGACTAACTTGGAAATAAGTTGTACATAGAGCAGTGAGTGCTCAATTTAATGATAAAGATAGTAATTGCAGTGGGATCCTGATGGTGGTGGTTTGCTTCGAGTTTGTGGGACTAACCCCACACAACCACTCTCTACTTCTTGGCTGTGTTTATGCAGATATTACTATAAGGTCAATTGTGAAGGAAGGAGAAGACTTCACGCATTTTACACTTGCCATCTTGATTGACAGGTCTAGGGACATTTGGGTGAGGATGGGCCATAATGGGATGTGGAGACATTTTCTGCATTGAACAAAGAGACTTGAGAAAGAAGATGGGAGTGTCTTGGGTTGATTTTCTTTAATTCCTGTTTATACATAATGTTTATAAAATAGGGACGATTTTAATATATTTTTCATTACATAAAACATTAAGCATGTTTTTGCAGCTTACTACTCCCTAAAGAAAGATATTTTAATGGTTATAGTAAAACTTATATCAACAACTCTATTGTTGGATGTTCATGTTTTCCATCTTTCATTATTAATGCTTTAGTGAATATTGTTTTTGTGCATGTCTGATTATTTATGTTTCTAGAAGTAGATTTTGTTTGTATGTGCATCAACATTTGAAGGTTTTGGAAACTATTGCTAAATTATTCTCTAGAAAGATAATTCCAATTATAACCTCAGTGACATTTAGAAGTATCATTTGTAACTACTCTCAATAACATGGATATTATACTTTAAACACTTAATAACTTGCTAGGTGAAAAATGCTACCCTATAGTTTTAACTCTCATATCTTTGACAAAAGACATTGACTGTTTTTCATATATGTATTGACTCTATTTCTTTTGTGATTTTGTGTCTTATTTTAATGGGAATATCGCTAGTATTTTATTTCCAACCATTCTTAAACCTCCCAGTTAGTTGAGGAGTTGTGCGAGAGGGAAGAAGATAAGGTGCAGGGTATGGCTGATATGTGTACTCTGGAGCCAGACACTCTAGATTAAAACCCTGCTTCCTGGAGAATCCTCCTGCTGCTTGACCCAGGACAAGAACTTGATTGCCTGCAGTTAGCAGACTAGAAAAGAAAGAACATTGTGAACCCAGAGCAGTAACCAGTTATGGAAGTAAATATGGATAAGGTTCCCAGAGAGAAGGTAACCATGGCCAGCAGCTATACCCATAGAGCCCCTTCCTAAAATAAGATGTGAGTCAAGTGCTGTTGATTCACTGTTTTGAGATAGCTCTCTAAAACTTATAGTCGTGATTTCCCACAAAATAATCTTCTTGCAAATGATGTAGATTATGTTAAAAAAAAAAAAAGATGTCTCACGCCTATAATTCCAGCAATTTGGGAGGTCGAGGCAGGTGGATCACCTGAGGTCAGGGGTTCGAGACCAGCTTGGCCAATGTGGCAAAACCCCGTCTCTACTAAAAATACAACAATTAGCCAGGTGTGGTGGCGCGTGCCTGTAATCCCAGCTATTCAGGAGGCTCGGAATCGCTTGAACCCAGGAGGTGGAGGTTGCAGTGAGCTGAGATCCCGCCACTGCATTCCAGCCTGGGCAAAAAGAATGAAACTCTGTCCCCCACCAACACCCTCTCCCCCCAAAAAAAGGAAGAGCCAGAGGGCATTTCTAACATATTAATATTTTGGAATCTTTATGATACTCCCTCCTAAAAGGCTATTAAGTAAGGTACATTGTCACTGATGTAAACTGAGGGATGTTCTCCTAAAAAATAATTATCTTATTACAAAGAATGACATGAATTCCTTTTCCTAATTTTGCCTTTTTTTTTTTTTTGGTTTAACAACTTTTGACCTACTTATCAATTTATTTCATGTTTGCGTTAAGAATTTAACTTATGGTTTTAAAGTCACTCTGATTAAAGATAATAGTGGCTTTCCTTACTCCTTCCAGAGATCTTGTCAAAAAATGGTATTTTTTCCAACTTTAAATATAGATCCAGTCTACAAGTACTGAAATGACAATTAGGGCTTATGCAAGATTGTTTTATTTGAAAAATTAGCTGCTTTCTTTCTTTCTTTTTTTCTTAAACTAGTTACTCTTCAAATCTTTCTGTTTCAAGAATAAAGCTAAAAAAGGCATCTTAAAGTCATGGTTTATATAAATAATTTAAGTAAGAAATGTGACAAAAAGTTATAAACATGATTCATTGACCCTTTTGTTACTTTTTGTCTTACAAACACATTTTTGCATGTATTATTATAGTTTAAACATGTAGCATATGGCAGCCTCCTAAAATTAGAACATATGCAAATATCTGGCCTTTTATTAGGCCCCTTGAAAATCCAGGTGCACAACCAAAAATTGATAAAAGCGAGAGAAGGTAATTGCCAGTGTGTTAAATTTCTTTCTGGTGAGAAGTCACAATAATCAGAAGAAACTGCCCCAGCAGTACTAGCTAAGGTGAACTCTCTTGTGAATTTTTTGAAGTGCAAAGGACATCATATTTCCTTTTTTGTTCAGGTTAGCTGTTACCATTTCTGATAGCTTTTCCAAAATAAGGTTCAGCATTCCGCAGAATAAAAATTTTGAACTTTCGATGCAGTGCTTTTATTTTCTGTGTACCCTATGTCCTTTGACAGATAACACATCCTCACATTCTCTCATGAGATCACATCCTTCCCTACCCTTTGCCCTTGACATTCCTCCTGCCTAGAATGTTTTCCCTGTTCTTTTTGTGGCTGATTTTTTGCCTCGTCAGTGGAACGTTCCCTCTATTATAGCACTTATTTTCATGTTTTATTGTGATTCTCTCATTACCTGTCTTCTCCATGAAACTGTGAGCATCTTGTAGGACCTTGTCTTACTCATCTCTATAGTCCCAGCATGTAACACAATGCCTGGGACATAATAGCTGCTCATTAAATGATATTTGAGTCACTGAGTCAGCAGGTTCAAAACATACACAACACTTTGCAGGCTTAGAAATGTTCTACAGATTTTACTTGATTAACATCATTATCCTGCCATGATCTGAAAAACAAAAATGTCTTAGGTTCAGTGGTTCTTCCTGATGGCGTTATATTTGAGGCCATTGTCAGTCCTGCATTGAGAGACTTGATAACGTGCCACCAACTGTTCTGTGACTCCCTTCCTTATTACTGTAACTAGCTTCCTCTGACTTCTCTGGGATCATTTTATCTCAAGGTGTGCCTTTTAATGCTGGTTGGAATCGTGTGTCCCATTCAGTAAGCTTGTATTACTCTGCAAAAGCAGAACAAGCCATATGGTAGTTACCTAGTTATACAAAGGGTTATAAAGTAATAAATTGGCAAATCAACTGGCCTTGTAAATTCAACACACTGTTTGGTCAGGAGAGAATGGACATAGTAAGTACACATGTACAGAGAAATATTGAAGATAGGCTGAGTGGCATGGAATTAAAATTATGTTTTGCACTTAACAGATATGCTTAGTAAGATGGCATTAATCTAGAGTGTTCAATATCCAGAATAATTAGAGAGATACTGCACAATAATGTGCATACTTTATGGTCTTGTAGAATATCTAGGAACTGGTATAGACTTAACGATCATGCAAGTCTGGGAAGAATATTAGGCTTCATTTAAAGTTCAACTTTTTCATTTAAAAGATGAGATGACCTTAAGTGATTCATGTAAGAACACAGTATTAGATGATGTTAGGGCTGAAATTAGAAATATATGTCTTCCGACTTCAAATCCAGTTCTTTCTTTATATCATACTGTCTTATTTTTTTTTAACTGTAGGAAAGCTCAGTGAAATAGATGGCATTAGAATCATATGGACTAAAATGTCCCTTACTAAGTATTGACATCAATAAATTGCTGTTCTTTATCAACCATTCCTACTCTTCTTTTAATCGTCCTACTTAACTTTCCAAATATGGTGTTGAGTTTTGGGATGAGTTTATATGCCAGGAAGACATTTTGGATTTGGGACTGCGATCACCTTTACTCATGGTAGGTTTCAGTCACTGTCTGAATGATGGCTACTGTCAACCTTAAATAATGAGATTCAGAAGATAGGAATAAATATAGAGTTTGAGTATAGTCTAAGGGTAGTCACGCAAGAGACACTCTAAACAAATGGGGTTAGCATGCCAACATTGAAAAGTTGAGGTTTCACTCATAGAGGCAGAGAAATTCTAGCAGTAATACAACATTTTCCATATGAGACCAGATCATATGTTGTGATTTAACTCAAGAAAGATAGTTTATTACTCCATGAGGAGGGATATGATCTGAAGGAGATCTCATCTCTAGTGCTGTTTGGTCTTTCTAATTATTTACAGGAAAAAAAGGCAGAAGTTGCAGCTGCATGCCAAGTGACTCAGGCTGCATAGTCACACTCCTCAAAGCTCAGAATGATTTAAAATTCCAACAGGTTTAAGTTTGAATTATTTAATTTAACACCACAGTTAAGACTGGCCCTGCCTTCCCAGTGATGACTAGATGCTGAAATTCAGTGAGTTAGAAAATCCTGGAACCAAGTGGTGCCAGCAGTAAAACTGATTGAGCCTCTCCCTACTTATACTAAGAGAAGAGCCATTTGATCATAATGCTAAAGTCATAGTTGAAATGTGATAAATATGTTTGAATCTCTTTAGGACTTAAAGGTCTAGTTTGGAAAATTGAACTACAGAGAGGAAGAAATATTTTGCTTTAAAGTGTATTTTTGCATTTTATGTCTACCTCATATAAATCAGGGAAAACAAACATGGCATCTTAGTTTTCTTAATGAAATATGTGGGATTCTACTCTGCTTACTGCTCTATAGAAATAAAAACGTGGAGAGCATTTGAAAGATGAAATGAATAAAGTAAAGCTCTTCTAATGCACATGCTAAACAATTTTAAATTTAGGGACTATTGAGTCATCCTCATGCTGAATTCAAATCAAATCTGTTACATTTAGCAGCCATTAACTGTGTTCTGGAAATGCTAGGGTTTAACCCAATCCTATTTTGCAGTTTATATGTTAAGTATTGTGTTCCTGCATTATAAAGTGCTTCAGGGATGATTAACAGCTTCAAATTGAAGGAAATAGTCTTAGAGTAACATTTTAAAGTTTAGTTGGCATTATCAATAGGCAGCCTTTCTGTAAAAACCCAACACAAACTTCTTCTCTTCCTGTTTCTCTGTAACTCTCTTCACTAACAAATGTTCCTCGTTTAATTATATTGATTATATTATGTCTCCCTGTTTTCCTTAGGGTATATGATAATGGTGTAATTTTTTAAAACTAATTTAGATAAGACTGGTGCTTTGAATGAACATGTTAGAAGTATTTTAATTCCTTTGGGTAGATGTATTCATTTTAATTATTTCTCTGGATTTCCTACAGTCCTAATAAAATTTCTTTTTTTTAAAAAAGATATGACAAATGAAATGTGACTATTTAGAATATTGCCTGAATGTTACTGAAGCAGGAGCAGCCACGAGAAACAGACCTCTCAGGACACTGAACTAGAAAGGAGGAGTTGATTTATTGTCGGGAGCAAGGCGACATAGTTGTCTAACAGCCAAGCTCATCTAACAAAGAGAAGCTCTGCCTTTATATAGGCTTACAACTCTAGATATTACAGGTGAAAGGCTCTTGGGTTTACAGTTTTAGAAATTACATGTGAAAGGGTCTTGGTTGATGGAGTAGGCTTGGGGTGGAGGTTTGATCTTGTTTAAGTAAAAACAATGCCTTCTGGAGAGATTCCCCTACACTATGCCTGCTATCTATAGGAAGGTGATTAAGGAGCCACCAGTTGGCCAGCCTTTTCTTCTGTTGAAATGCCGTGTGGAAGTCAAGGGTGTTGGTGATCTTAGATGCTTGGGTCTCTTTCCTCATTATTAAATCACATACTAAGAGAAGATTGGCATTTCTGGGCAAATAAAAAATGTTAGCAGCTGGGCATAGTAGTGCATGCCTGTAATCCCAGTTACTCAGGAGGCTGAAGCAGGAGAATCGCTTGAGCCCAGGAATTTGAGACAAGCCTGGACAACATAATGAGACCTCGTCTCAAGAAGTAAAATAAAAATAAAGTGTTAGTCTAGTCCATGCTGGTATTTTTCTATTTTGGCTTGTTTTTAGAGTCAGTGGAAATGAAAATACTTGCCTTAAACTACCTTCCATTTTTTTTAAAACAATTTTTCCACATTACAGAAACTATTGGGATGGTTCTTGAGGTAACATTTCTGCTTTTCTCAGATCAGTATGGGTCAGAAGTTGTACAATATAAGGATTTAATACATACGCTATTAATTTTGCTGCTAGTCAGTTTTAACAAATTGAGCTATCTCAGATAAAGCTTTTCCTCTAGAGTTCAAACTGCTTTATCCATTTTTCACATCCTGTGTTTTAAAATGAGACATTGTAGGGAAGAAGTACTGCTTTTGTTTTGTAATGAGACATTAGGTTGAAGGTGCTATCACCAGCTCTGAGGCTGGACGGCAAGCAGAAAGGAAGACTCTTTTGGTGTTTGGAGGTATCTATCACGTAATAGTCTTTGTGCTGGTGGTTAGCTAAACCCTTCTATTTGCTTTTCGGAAAACTATTAGGCCAGGTATTTTACAATATTAACTTTGATCCCTGCAGTTCACTCAGTTAACACTGGTCCATCTTATTTCCCTAACCAGTAAAGATCATTTTCTGTCTTCATTGAATTAGCTATTCTTTCTGGCCTTGGATCAGTTTCCAATTGGATAAATGTGCTGTTTAATTTTTACCTGTTTTTTTTTTCCCAAAGATGATTTAAAATAGCTTATAAGACATAAATATACACAATAGCATCAATTAGGAACAGAGCGATAAGGATGAAAAGTTATAGTAGAACTGTGCAGTGGCTCTAGGGTTGGACTAAATATTGACACTGTCATGACAAACATGAGTGAGGCCTGAGATGCCAAATAAAAATCAAAGTATTTACATAGTTAATGGTACATAGAAAACTAATGATCAGATGAAATACAACTATTCTTGCTACTACAACCAGACAGTTTTATGTCAGGCAGTATGTTTTAATGGTAAGAAAGAACTCACTTGATTCCAAGAAAGAAAAACAAACTCTTTATGACTGTGGTATAAAGATAATTGGTTTGTTCTAGGGACATACCATTCTTGGAGCATTTAAAAGAGTGGTTTGACTCCTTGAATATGGGTTTTGTCATCTCTTTTGGTAATTACTTGGAGGCATGAGCCTCAGATTATTTTCTCTATATGAGAAAGGGATGCACCCAAACCCTTGCCCCTTAACTATAATGCTGACTTCCTTATCTTCATTTAAAGCCTTGTAAAGGTGTTGATTGAACAGGATAGGAATAAAGACATCAAACCATTAGAACAGGGATCTAGGCTGGAGGATGAGGGTGGATGGATGTCTGTGGACCAATTCTGTGGAATCTTACAAAGGATTTTATAGATAAAGAAATCTTTGTGTCTGTGAATGGACTCATGAGATTCTTAAAGTAGTACATGTACCCTCAAAAGTTAAAAACCACAGGGCAGGTGTGGTGGCTCATGCCTGTAACCCCAGCACTTTGGGAGGCTGAAGTAGGTGGATCATGAGATCAGGAGTTTGAGACCAGCTGGGCCAAGATGGTGTAAACCCCATCTCTACTACAGAAAAAGAATTAGCCAAGCAGGTTAATTAGGTGGCAGGTGCCTATAATCCCAGCTTCTCGGGAGGCTGAGGTAGAGAATTGCTTGAAACAGGAGTTGGAGGTTGCAGTGAGCCACGGTCACACCCCTGCACTCCAGCTTGGGTGACAGAGCGAGACTCCGTCTCAAAAAACAAACAAAAAAACCACAGCACTGAAGACATCCCCCTAAGGCTTTGTCAAGCCACTATATACCTGTGGTTCTTCAAGTATTTGTCTACCTATCTGTACACCAGAGCAGACACCTTTTCTGTTTTCTTCCTTGCCAAATCTAGTAGGTGCTTAGTTTGTATTTGTTGAGTTAAAGTGAATGAGCCCACCTCACATTTTCCTGCTATGTCTGTAAGACTCCTATATGAAGGACTGGGTCAGAGGCTCTGTAAAACCATGCACTGTGCTTTTCTCTTGACCTACCTATGTTCTAGCCTGATTACAGATTAATGAAGTTCATTTTGCATGACTTGATTTGGGGGGAGACTTAGACTGCTGTCCAATTCTTTTCTCTCTTTATGGCCATCTAGACCATGTATTTAATAATCCAATCTAGAATACTGTTGTAGATTGAGCCCTCCCTTTGAAAAGGAGTATATTTGCCTTTTAGCTGACACCTCTACCATTTATCATTTGACTGTAATTCTGTGATCACATCTTCAGGCTCGTTAAGGGTCCTGGGATATAGATGTTGTGGGTCTACTCTTCTTGGAATTGAATTTCTCCTTGATCATACTAGTTCTACTTTCTCCCTGGTGAAGTCAGAAACAAAATGAAATTGAACTGCTCTGTTTTTTCCTGTCTTCTGCTCAAGCAGTAGTGATTATCATTTTCAAATTCTCCAGCAGCAGCAGCAGCAGCAACAAAATCACACTAGGAGCCACCCTTTCATTATCTTGAGCATTTTGAGGAGTCCTCATCTCATTCTGGTTTTGTATCTTTTCATAGATGTCTTAAGGTTTCATGACTTCTATTTGTCCTAGGTGGTACATGTGTCTTTTATGGCAGCCCTTATTAAATATAAAGAAACACAAATTAGCCATCTTGTTTTTTTATTCCTCATCAAGATGACCCATATTCATATTGTCAGAATGGAAGTTTTGCGATCTTCATATCTTTCATAAGCCCATTTGTCATTTTGAGTTTCTGACCACTTGATCCTGCTTCTCTTTTCACTGAACTTACTGAAATCTTTTTTTCAAAGACCAGGATAAATTTCTGTGCATGTTTAGGATTCACTTCCTGGTCTATTTCCAATTCCAATTTTACGTTGTCATTTTTTTCTCAAGATTTCTCAAGATGTCATTTCTACTTCACCAAGCAATTTATTCTTATTGGTTAGAAGTCCAGAATCTTGGTGTCTGTCACTGTTTTATTCTGAAAGATAGAAATGGTCAGAAGGCAATACAAAGTTATCAACAGACTGTGATGAGTAGATGTTCAAATAATTGGCATGTCTTATTTGAACCAATTGTTGCCACTTCTATTACAAATATATCATCTTACCTCTTTGGGCATTGTATGACCATAAGTATGCTATTCTTTCTCCTTTTAAACTCACTTTAAATATTCCTTACCATACATCATGCCTAGGTCTGCGGCATCCCACATAT
Organism: Cacajao melanocephalus; assembly: GCA_963573385.1. Classification (NCBI taxonomy): domain Eukaryota; kingdom Metazoa; phylum Chordata; class Mammalia; order Primates; family Pitheciidae; genus Cacajao; species Cacajao melanocephalus. The sequence goes on along the minus strand of CAUYLG010047278.1, from coordinate 193,067 downwards.
ATGCATATTTTCTTGACAGAGCATGGTTTTTTATTAAGTTTATTTTCACTGGACATTGTGGAATGTGTTAGCATGAAATCCAGTTTACTCGGTTTCAATAATAACTATGCAATCATAGGTACCACCATTTTTAAGGTTGCAAATTCATTGGTAGCTACTCATTATTTCAGTCTTTGTGTATTTCTTTATAGCCATCTAAGACCATATGTATCTGTCCCTGGCCCTTTTAGCTTTCATACTATTTTCTTCTGTGTTTTTATACTGGTCCTATAATTCCTTAGCATGAAGCCTAAGAATATATTCACTTTCTTGCTCGTTTGGATTTCTTCTCTTCATTTGGATCTTTGAGAAGGATGCCTTACATGATGACCGCCCCTTTCTCTACATTGCCTCTTGTTTAAAAAATTATTTTATTGATACATAATAGATGTGTATATTTTCAGAGTACCTGTGATAATTTGATATATTCATATAACAAAGATCAAATCAGGTTAATTGGGATATCCATTACCTTAAATATTTATTCTTTATACTGGGAACATTCAAATTATTCTCTTTTAGCTACTTTGAGAGGTACAATAGATTTAACTATAGATGTCCTACTGATCTATTGAACATGAGTTCTTACTCACATTTCCTCTTCATTTTACTCGTTCTCTGGGTTAAATTAGCATCCAGAGCACCTCTGCATCTTACTTGTAACTGCTTTATTTTTCTCTCTCTTTTGGAGTTAATGTTTCTCATAATTCTAGACATTATTGCTTGTTGTTTGACTTTTTTTTTCATTATTTTGCAAAAGAACCATGTTTCTCTTAAACTTTTTTGTAACTTAAAATGAGTCAGGAAGAAAGCCTGAAATGTGAGTCTTCCCCTCCCTCCCCCTCAACAGTCTTTACTTTGTATCACAGAGTTTTGCAGGTGTGTAGCATTTTTCACTAACACCATTTAGGGTTGGGCCCATTTTTGTATCTCATATTGAGGTTGTCACTAAAATAAAATAAAAATGAGGAAGTTATTGCCTTTCAGCTCCTCTTTTCCCTTACCCAAGATATAAATAATATTTGCCAAGCAATCACAAACACATTGTCGTCAGGGATGAATTATTATCCTTCTCCAAGCTTTAAAATAAGTTTTCAGAGTTGGAAGTAGGAAGAGTGCAGGACAGAGAAAGCAACATTTTAAAACAAAGTTCAAATCAATAACAATGAACATTTCCTAGCCCCTATTTTTCTGTTAATGGCTGAAGACAAGTACCAATTAGAGAAGCTTCAAATGTCTGGATTTCTGGTTGTAGCAAGTGGTGGGACATGCACACTGTTCATCGTGCCATGGAGAAGTCCAGGTTGTTCTTAGCTACCGTGCTTCCGTCTCAGTCTTGGCAGAGGACGCTTACATCTGCCCATTGCTTTGCCCTGAGGCTTTTTCTTTGCCCTTTATTCTGTCTTACCCACTTCTAACTTCAGGAGGAAAACTGCCATCTTTAGTAAGGAATCTGGGGGTCTTTCATTTTTCTGTTTTTCCTAACCAGCTCATTTTAGTCATCATTTCTCATCAGGTTTTCCATTAACACTTATGTTATCACCTGATCTCACCAGACTTTTTAATCCTCCCATTGCTTCTTTCTTATTGTTCTCAAGATCATACAAACTGGTACTGAAGGCAGGCCCTTCAATAGCTGTCATTAAAATAGTTCTACCTCTTGATTTTTTTTTTAAACTCTTTTCACAGATTGTCTGAAAACATGTTTTCTTCTTTTAGTTTGTACTTCAAATATTTTCTTTCTTAGCTATTAACTCCACTAACTAACTCTGAGAAAGCTTTGATTTTTGTGTAGACATTTTCAATACTGTTGAGTGTTGTTATTTTGACAAATGCTGCACGTGCATTTTCTACAGTATGAAAGCCATTCATATTAAGATGACAAAACATGGAACTGTTTATGTTTAGCTGGATTCTTGCTTGTCAGAGTTGTTTTACCAGGACGTATTCATTCTGTTAGTTCTGAGAGTTATGATGTAATTGCCCTTGGTAATGAAGCTTTGTCTTGATTTGTTTTTTTTCTGTTGAAACATTTTTTGATGGAACCAAAAGAAAATAGTGACTGGTTTCCATCAGCATTTGAAGTTGAAGTGAGCAATACTGATTTTTTTTTTCCTTTTTTATTATGTTTCTTGTCCCTGCTAGAGGGTGAGGCAGGAGGACCAATTAGGAAGCTGCTGTCACAATTGTAGCAAGATTTTTGAGGGCCTGACCTTTTGGAACAATATTAGGCATGAAAAATAATTCGTATTATTATTTTCAAATATGCAGGCAAGAAGGGTTTCCTTTAGTTTATAATGTTGTAACTGGTTTTAGAGTTTAGAAACTTCAGTTTTTCTTAGCACCTCTATTTTCTTTTTAGCATGCCCTCTTTGGTACATGTATAACTAATTGTGGGATTTATCACATGCCTCAGTTATGATTTCCTAGTTTTAGAAACTTAGTGTTTATCGCATCTTTTGAAAAGAATAATACTGTGGGTTTCCCCTTTCGATTATAAAAGGAAAAGGAAAACAAAAATAACTTATACTATTACCCAGAGATAATTGCTAGCATTTCCATGTGTTTCCTTTTATTTTCTGTAGGTATATAAATAATTGTCTATGCCAAAGTGCATTTCTATAAATTTTTATTTACTTATACAAAATCTTGTGTTTTATGAAACATAAAATTATGAGATTTCATTAAATATTATGAGTACATAATATTGATTAATCACATGGATACACCATGTTTATTTGATAATTTCCCTATTGTTGACCATTAAAGTTGCTTTTAATTCATTTTTATAATAAATTCTTCGGTTAGTATATTCATGAATAATAAATCTTCAAGTCTATCCTCAAGATACTAGATTAATATATAAAGACATCTTTAAAGTCAAGAACTTCTTTGAAGGCTAAAACTGAATATGTAAAGGTGTGAATGAGCCCTAATGGCTGAAAGTCTCAACCAGTTGAATAGGTAGCAGTAGTGCTTAGCAGCTCTGCATTCCCCACTTCCACCTTGAATAGAAAATACTGGAGCATAGAGAAGTTTCAAGGGGGGAGCATAGAGAAGTTTCAAGGGGAGGGCATAGAGTGCAGTGGCAAGGGGTCTTTGGCCCTCCTTCCCCTGTCTCCTTACTCATCCCCAGGTGCCTCTCTACTCAGGAGTTTAACTTGGATGCCAACATGTTTTCTGACCTTTCCTTGGAGTTTTTGTTTCATTTTGGTCAACATTTTTCTGTTTACCAAAGAAGATAGCTTTTAGCCGTCATGTCCTTGTCTTTTTCAGCAACTTGTGAGCATTGCACAATAAGTAAAATGTCTTCTGTAAGCCCTAGTATTCTCGCACTATAGGAGGAGCCTAGTGAAGGCATATAGTAGTAGAACAGCATAAGAAGGGTTACTTAACCTCACAGATTTCCAGATTTCAGTGAATAGTTTAGGAAACAAAATTAATACAGCTCTCCTTGTATAAGTCAGTTCATGGAAGCAAACAATTATTTGCTTTGGATACTGTATCTGTTAAGCTGGTACTCACAACTTAAAGGGGTGTGTGTGTGTGTGTGTGCACATGCGTGTACATGTGTGTCACCAGAAAGTTAATTTTTTGACCACAACAATGTTAAGTTTAGTTTTTCTTGATCCTGGTTATTCTGAACTATTTTATGTTGGTGGAAAAATTGTCTTTTAAATAAATTCTAAAAAAGCAGACTAATGTGGGGTCATTTCATATTGCTATGATATGACCTTATTCTCAGTGAATGACTTTGATTCTAATTAAATTGAGTATTTCTAGTTATTAATTAATATTTCAGTTTTGAAGTTTCCATATTGGAATTAATTATCTGTCTTTAAGTAAATTATTTCAGCAATTGAAGTTGTATCACGATCCTAGGAAGCTACCAAGAATGATTTTCAACTGTTACAAATAGCATTTGTATCTGTATTTAAAAAGCTCTTCAATTGACCAAGCAGATGTTATTACAGATTTTTGTCTTTGATATGATAAATTTCCCATTAATTTAGAAAATCTGTGTTTAAGGAATGTGCTATCAAGTTTTGCATAGTTGAGCTGCAATTTGTGAAAGTTCAAGCAGCTGTACTGAGAAACTATTTGATAAATTTGTAACTGAGACTCTTTTAAGCAAAGACTAACTTCTGGAGCTTTATGGTCTGTAATTAATGTTCAGACACATGCATTTGAATTTCTTCTCTTTTGTGGGTCCAGGAGGTGTGATAGACATTACCCATATGTACACATATACATGTATAGATACACGTACGTATTCTGTCATATATATTTACATTGTGTATCCAGTCTAAGTTATATGTGAAGATGCATATACTTTTTAAAAAATAAAAAATGTTCACTTTAAGTGTTCACTAACTTTGAAAGAAATTTCTCTTTGTCTAGGTTGAAGAAATTGTAGATATTGGAGCATTTGCTCCAGAAGACATCCATATTCCACAGATTTATGTACATCGCCTTATAAAGGGAGAAAAATATGAGAAAAGAATTGAGGTAATTGTCTTAGCTGCTCTGTCAGTATTTATGGATCCAGTTACAGAGACAATGCATCCCTGGGGCCATTCCAGATGATGGGGAACTGGAGCTGAGCAGAAAGTCTGGTTTTGGTTCTTAGCAAGAGCTTCTCACGTGTCTGTCATTATGAGACATAATGGTGTATGCCTCTGTGCAGCCTAACAGTGCCTTGTCATCACAGGCTATTTATCATATATCATGAGATTCTCTAGGCTGTGTCTACCAGCTTCTACTGTCCTAATTTATGATGTATAATTTTTCTGTCTGTCTTAGAGGGGAGATAAGAATAATGATGTCTTTGGTGGCTTTACCCCTGCTGGAGTCTTATCTTAATGTTTGGTTTTTCAGAATTGTCTGTCTTGAAGGTGCTTTGCACTTTTTCTAGAGTGCAGAGTGTCATTCCAATTAGCTTTGGACTGTGGGTAGCTGGTGAGTATGAGATTGTGGCAAGGAGTGTAGGTACCAGGAGCACTGAAAGTATTGTAAAGCCAATGTGTTATTCCCATTTGCATTGCTGTAAAGGAATACCTGAGACCGTGTAGTTTATAAAGAAGTTATTTAGCTCACAGTTTTATGGGCTATACCTGAAGCATGGCCCTAGCATCTGCTTCTGGTCAGGTCCTCAGGAAGCTTTTACTCAGAGCAGAAGACAAAGGGGAAGCAGGCATGTCACATGATGAGACATAGAGAGAAGGGGCCAGGCTCCTTTAGACAACAAGCTCTTGTGAAAACTAACAGAGTAAGAACTTTCCAAGGGGATGGCACTAAGCCAGTTCATAAGAGATCTACCGCCATGATCCAATAGTTCCCACTAGGCCCCACCTCCAACACTGGAAAGTACATTTCAACGTGAGATTTGGAGGGGACACATGTCTAAGTGATCAGCCAGTGAGAGCAGAGTATGGCCACCTAGCCACAATTACTATCATAATTCAGAAGTGTCTAGGGATCAGCAACAGAACTACAGGGAGCCAGAGATACCCACTACCTTGTAGATATCAAACAGGAAGAGGTTTTATAATACAAAACCAGTGTCAGGGGCCTAGGAAGAAAGGATGGGATTTTTGTAAACACGAGCCAGTCTGTGTCAAAGAGATTCAATAAAGGAAATAGTTTCTTGGCTGGTTTCTGGGTATTTCTGTGATTCCTGTGATGCACTTGTAGCAAAACTAGTCTAGACTTTGCAGGTGGAAACAGGCAATTGGCAGCAGCAACACCTGGTAAACACATTCTGACAGCCCTGAAAAACACATTCCCAGAGACTGTTCCTCTTTTGTTCTTCTGGCCAATCCCTGAGCACCAGACAAGAATTTAGTTGGAAGAGTAACAGAAGCAGCAGACAGTGTAATAGTAACAGAGAGATTCTTTGCTTCAAACAGACTGAACAGCGTATCTTCCTCTTTAAACAAATCTGACCACTTTCATTTACCTCCTAAAGAATTATTTATACCATCAAATATTACTCATATTATTTTCTTAATCTCTGGTATATTGTAGATTTGTCTCATAATGATGGGAGGCCATCTTTTTTCCTGTAAAATTTATTTCAGCAGTGATAAAATACAAAGCATACTTTCAATCACAAATAGTTTATTTCTGTTTAATTCAAAGCGTTTATCAATCCGGAAAGAGGGAGATGGAGAAGCCAAATCTGCTAAACCTGGAGATGATGTAAGGGAACGAATCATCAAGAGGGCTGCTCTTGAGTTTGAGGATGGCATGTATGGTATCCTTTCAGAGCCTGGGCAAAAACATAGCCTTTGCTTTTCCCATATTGATCAGGCTATTAGACCTCTTGCGTAGTGAGTTGTCGCTAGTCTTCTGTAACTTTTAAGATAATTGATCAATTTTTTTTTTTTACAAAATGTGGCATATAACCCAAAGATATCAAGATACATTGACAGATATCTCTTTGCCTCCTTGAAACAAAATGGCAATCAAATATTTGCTTATTTTCTAATATAAAATAGATTTCAGTACAACTTGCATTTAATGGGAGGTTATTGGGAAAAGAGATTACCCAAGGTGAGAGTTTTCAAATCTCAGAATTCCTAATGATAACCAGTGCTAATATTTTCTGTGTATCCTGACATTTGCATACTCATTGAAAGATCCAACTTCTTAACACCCTCTTCTTCTCTAGACAAAGATCCTGTGAATACCTTTTTATATCTAATATTTTTAAGGGTATTTAACTAATGATTCAAATTCTGCTTTAGATACTTTGTCAAAAAAGAAGGTAGAGTAGATATAATTTAGTGCAATTAATATTTGGATTTTGAATGCATTTAAATAACAAGTCTGTTCACTGTTTTGCTAATTTTCACTACAGCAGACAATGAACTATATAATACAAATAACACATACAAATACAGATATCATATGGTAGAATGAATGTTTGTTGAATGGTGGATACAGTAAAGCTGTACTTAAAGACCTAGGACAGGAAAAATGAGAGACATGAGACATGTCTACATTCTGTGAGCTTCCCTAGTCCATGAATATCAGTCTTCCAGACTGATCTTGACTGGGAGAACTTTTCTTTTTCCACTTTCTTTTTGCCTTTACCTCATTTTTGTTTATTTTTCAGTTGACACCTTGTGTTATGGTGCGAACTCACATAGGGGAAAAGAATCGCATTTTGCCTATCTTCCAGCTCTTGTATCAGCAAGGTACAGAGTCAACCCAGTTGAGTTAGTAGGTGAAAGTTGGTCACTGGACTTTTTTCTCAACCCATCTTACCCTTACTTACCATTGATATATAAACACTGGCTATAACATTGATTTTAGGTATTCCCCATTCAGTTATTGTATTGCCTGTGAAAAATATCTGCAAGTCAGTTTATGTAAATGGACTTTCTGTATCTCCTACTGTTTTCAACCCAAAATACATAGACTTTTTTCCTCCCTGGTGTTTGACTTTAAAGTGTAAAAGAACTGAGAGTATAGGTTATGATGAAAGAGTTGAGGTACCAAGCTTGTAATTTGGGTTACTCTGTCCTAAAAATACCTACTCAAAATGAAATTAGTATCTCAATGTGTTCTGTCCATTATTGTTGAGAAATAAATTAGAAATAACATTATAGTAGACTGTGATAGAACGCTAGAGGTCAACCAAATAGCTATAATCATAGCTTCGTAGATTTACTGTATCCACAAGAAGAGACCTGGATCATTGAGTTGTCCTGCTGGCCTTTGTAGTTTATAATATGGTACCATATATAAACCTCCTCTGGCCTTGATTCATGGAGACTTCACTGTTAAAATCTCATTAGAGTGCCATTGTTCTTTCTACTAGTTCTGGTGAGGTATTTGGTGTCCTGTGGTAGTGGACAGTAGTGGGCAGTAGTTCCAGGCAGTGTGAGTATCTTTGATCTGATCAGCCTGTCTGTGTTGATAGGCTGTATTGAACCCACGTCATTGAGTAGTAATCATCGTCAATCCTGTTTTGACCATCTAAGGAAGAAGATTCAACAACCTCAGTTAACTCTTTGGTGGCTTAACAACAGTTGCTTTATATATGGGCTCAATTGTATTTGCTGGAATTTAATTTCCTCCTCACTTTTCTTTTTATGTCACATAGAAAATTTAGTTGCCAATGAATGGTACCACAGACACCCAAAGGATCTGATAGATCCTTTTTATGTCATGTAGAAAATTCAGTTGCCAACGAATGTTACCACAGACACCCAAAAGATCAGATCTTTTAGGCAGAAATTTTGGTATTGTCAGAAAACTTTTTAAAATTAAAAAAAAATTTAAAAACAGTAACCCCACTTATCAATAAAGTTGATAAACAATGATCTTTACTTTTGGCAGGAGTTTTGAATAGTGACAATCATTCTTTAAAGAAAAGGCAAGTCATGTTTAATAATCAGTCATAATACATCAATCCAAATTTGCAGAGCACAGTAATGAAAATGTGCTTATGTTTTTTTTTTAATGTAATAAATGGCTAGCTTCTGAGGTACTACTTTGATATTGGTGGGAAAGCATATTAATGTTATTGAAAAAGCTGTGACTACTTAGAGACTGTCTTTTTGAAAAATTACAAAATAATACCCAGAGGGTGATTGGAGAATATATTCATTTATAACTCAGAGTAAGTCACCTTTAAATAAGGCTTCTGTTTAGATCTATATATATAGAAGATTTATGGCATAACCTCTCCACCTTTTGTATGCTGGGCCTTAACATCTTCTTTTTCCAGCTAATTTGGGCATAGGAATCCCTCTCCTGGCCAGCAACTTTATCAGCCCAAGTATGACTGTTCATCTTCAAAGTGAAAATGGAGTTCTGGGTTTGGTAAGATGAAAATTTGTTTTTTAAAATCCAGTTTTGATGAAGAATGAGATATTTTATGTGATGAAATTTTTTATTAAATTTTTATTTCAATAGCTTTTGGGGTACAAGTGATTTTTGGTTACATGGATAAATTGTATAATGCTGAAATCTGAGATTTAGTGCATTCATCACACATAGTGAAATCTGAGTTGTTGCATAAAGTGTCCAACCTTATTTTTCTTTTATCATAATAAAATATTTAACTTTTCCCTTAAAATGTGAACATGTAGTATTGTATTTTATGTAGTAGATGGTAGATTCCTGACTCTGGGCTTTCTGACTACATCTCCCATGAGGAACCTGATTCAGAGAGACCTCATGATTGCCTGTGTAAACTATTACTCATCCTCTGTGGTTGGACAGACAATGAGGGTTGTCAGTAATTCTATGTTAAATAAAATTAAGTAAGCCTCAGAGTGAGAAATTGAAGAGTAAGGGTTTTACTTTAAGACAGGGACATTGTTTGAGTTGATTGCCTCAAAAAGCTGTAGAAGCTCTCATCTCGTTCTCCTTTTGAGGCCCTATTGTCCAAAAGGTTACATTTTTTTCTTCCTTAAGATTAAGCTTCCGGATGAGCTCAATTTTTTTAGTGAGGCCATATTTTTTCATTATTATAATAAAATTATATATTTTTCCTTCCTGTATGACATTTTCATTTAATTAACAATGGCAGGGATTATTAATGGTTTGCCTGTTAATAATCTTTTATTTCTCAGTGGATCATGACTGTTAATGCAATAGAAATTATGCATATGGAAAATATATTCACAATTCAAAATATGCATAATGATCATGGGCATATAGTTGATACTGATTGAGGCAATAATCATGACATTTTCAAAGACACAAAAATGATATATATTTGGATAAAATCAGATTCATGTGGAAGTCAAAGACTTGCATTTTTAAGGTGCCTTAGGGATTATCTAGAGTGATCAGATTTCTCATTTTGAAGAAAAGGGAAATAAGTTTGTGGATTTTCCATGGCCAATGTTTAAAGAAAATTTACATAGTTCTGAACATTAGTTGCCACTTCAGTTTAAAAGATAAATTTTGGTCCCTCTCTAGAAAGTATGTAAAAATTTCACAACCAATATTTCTTCAGTTTTGGATCTATCTTATATCTTATGCCTTTTTATTTTTTTGCGTATTCCTCCCTTTTCATATAATATATGTGATGTTCTTAAACTCCTTGCCCTGTTTAAATAGTTACTTCATAAAAGCATATGCAAAAATTTAAAAACTTTACTGAGAATAGCTATACAAAAGGAACATAAGGACATAAGTATATCAAAACTTAGATGTAGTGAGGAGTAAGATTAGAAACCAAAATTCCGGCCTTCACATTTTACAAATCAGAAAGCTAAAAGTTTGTCTCTCCAGGTCTTTTAGCCAAATAATGTGATGTAGTTTGTATTCATTGATCTTCACAGAAAAGTTTTTGAATAACGTTGGCTGCATAGTAGATACTAAATTTTTCTTCTTATATTTTTTTGTTTTTATATTTTTAAGAGAATGGGGTCGCTCTCACTATGTTGGTCAGCCTGGTTTGGAACTGGCCTCAAGTGATCCTTTTGCCTCAGCCTCTCAAAGTACTGAGATTACAGACATGAGCCACTGTCCCTGGCCTACAATAGTTTTACTGACCTATATTTCTATAATGAATTTTCACAGTAGGGACTAAATAATTACTTTTTGTTTTATAGACTTATATTTCTAATAGCATAGCATTTCTTTCAAACTGGTAATTTTTAGAAAATATTTTTCATTTACCCAATCACAATTTCAGTATAGAAAAGACCAACATAAGAAACAGAACCATGGACACCACAGAATTATTTTTCAGAAGTTTAACTCAAGTCTTCGGACGATAAATTTCTAGGGTTCTTAGGGAAGTTATTTATAGTACAGTTTTAGTATGTGATTCAGTGAGAATCTTCATTTACTAATTGAATGTGTGTTGTATTTGACAGGGTCCATATCCACGACAACATGAAGCTGATGCAGATCTAATCAATGCAGGTAAGCTCACTTATTTCTGGCTTTTCCCTTTGCTGTTAATTTTGGGCTAAATAATAAGAGTTTGGACTCAATTATTTGTCTTTTCCTGGAGAGCACTCTACTGTATTCATTGTTGAGGAGGGGAAACAAACCTTTTTGAGGTCTCCTCTCATTCATGAATGACTAAGATAAAGGAGGAAATGCAGATGAAGGCACATTTAATGGAAGAGCTTTGCTGGGTCAATCAGTCAGGTTCCTGCTTCTAAATAGATAGCAGTCTTATATGAGGTAATTTACAAGGGCATGGACATGATTAAAAGAGACCAAGAAAGGATGGTGAAATCCCACAGGGAGTTACCACCTCTGGGCCCTATGGGGCAGTGATAGGAGAAGGCCATTTAACAGAAACTGTAGCCTTTGGTAGAGGAACTTAGTCAACTCACAGCAACCTGGTTGGGTCGAGGGTCTCCTCTGCTGGATTGCCTGCCTGTGCCTCCCATCAGCCAATCTCAAGTCAAAGTAGGTCAGCCTTCTCAGGATAGAGAAGGGTGGGAGTGAATCCATAGCAGCAAAAAGAAAACATCTGGTGCACTAGGGTTTTTGTTGTAGGTGATGATTACTGTTTTCTAGTTCTCATTGGAGCAGGAGAGGTGCTTAAGGAGGCACTCTGCCAGTAAGTACAAGTATGATCTAGTGATGTAATAAATGTAGTTCCATTGAACTGGGGACTAGAGCCTTGTCTACTTTGTTCCTACACATATATGGTTTACCTTTTATTACTAGTCTTTTTTGACTGGGACATAGTCTCATATATCAACAGCCTAGAGGAGGGAGAACAGGTCAGGTCATTTGGCCATCTTTACTGCCTATGCTTAAAGCAACACTGCTACCACTTTGGGGCTGTAGATCATCCCTGGAATGGGACTGCCCATAAGAAGCTAATTTTTAGGTTCCAGCATGATTTTCCGTACCCTTCTTTTATTCATTCTGCCCCCACAAAAGTATTATTCTTATGTTGCATTCAAAAATAGTATGTGTAAATTTCAGAAGACAAGTAATATGAGCTGAACATAAAGGCCAGCTGCCAAGTAAAATTGATGTCTGATACTTAGAATTTTTGGAATTGAAACAGCTTCTGGTTGAATAGTTGAATTAGTTAACACGACTCAACACTGAAAGGCCTACTGTGATAAAGCAATGACATTTAACCAAGGCTGTAATTTAATTGTACTATACCCTTTAGCAATAGCTCACTGATCTGTAAAAATATTTGCTGCTTGGTTTAATTAATTTATGATGTTAGTGAAATGAATAACTGCCTGTTCCAAATTTCAGACTTCAGTTTATAAAACCCACTTTCCTTGGAAAACTTGTTAACTTTTTCAATATGGTTGGACGACAGGTGTTTCTGATTCCTTAGAGCTTAGAAGTAGCTCAGTCCAAATGAAGCCACCAATTTTACATTTCAGCTTCTGAAGTGCCACATATAATCTTAAACTACTTTTTTAAACCAGAAGTCATTGCTTATGAGAAGCCAAGGTGCAAGTCAGTTTAATACTATTATAACTTTTTCAAAGTGCTTTTTGGGATTTTTGATACTTTTAATTTTCAAGGTATCTAAATTAGGGAGGAAATATTTTAAGCTGGAGAACCTAGAATATAAATTGGCAGTTTCCTCAATTTTCAAAATTACCTGGAAGATCAACCCATTATTTGTGTTAGCTTAAAAGCATTTTATGGAAATCTCTTTGAATACAAAGAGTTATATTTCTATTATTACATAATAGTAGAACTATTTCCAAGGATCTCTTTTTAAAAAGTCTCATAAGGTTATATAAAAATGAACTACCACTTGTATAGTATTCAGTGGCTTAGAACATACTTTTTAACACGTATTATACCATTGGAACCTCAAATGAAACCATGTTTTACAAATTGGGAAACTGTGGTCCAGAAAAGTGAAGTGATGGGTTTAACATAACATTGCTAGGGACTGAGTTCATATCCAGTCTCCTGCTTGTGACCCCTGGCCTTTTTCTCTATGCACTGAGTTACAACTCCTGATCACCTGAATTGCACAGAGGTGCAGACACCAGTGCTTGGAACATTTCAGAAGTCCCATGAAGATCTGGGCTCTAACCTAGAGTAACCCAATGCAGTTGTGAAATTTCTAAGTCTCATATTTTTGCTTCTATATTGTGCATTTTGCATTCTTCATTTCTTAATGTTTTGTTATTTTAATATACAGTATTTTAAATGACTTGATTTTTGATTAAAGTTGCTTTAGAAAGAATCACCATGTTTAGTACTCCTGGGCTCCTGCCATGCCCTCTCTACAGTAGTGGTTTTCAATGGGGTGAGGTCTGATTTTGCCCCTGGAGACATTTGGCAATGTCTGAGGACATTTTTGGTTGTCACACCTGGGGAAGTGACATCTAGTATGTAGAGGCCAGGGATGCTGCTAAATATTCTACAACAACCAGAATAGTCTCCCCGTACCCCAGAGTCAGCTAGCCCCAATGGTCAATAGCACTAAGCAGGAGCAACCCTGCTCTAGAGGTATATGTATCGCATCTGACAAATAACAGGCCTGCAGTCTAAAGTACAGATGACACAGCATTCCAGATCTCTTAGTGGTTGCAACCAACCATTATGGCTTTCTGTCTTGTTGTACCCTTCAAGGATACTTTTGTCCACCCATTCTGGACTGCTGGGTGTTTTCTGATCATGGCTCATACTCTTTCTTGCATGTCTTTGCTCTTCATGTGCCTTTCATGAGATTTTGTTCTGCTCCATTCCATTTTATCCCCGTCTCCTTACTGATAATTTTCTATCAACACTCAGTATGCCTATCCTTCAAGTTCCAGCTCATTTTTCATCTCCAAATCCTACTGTAGCTCTGAAATGCCCTTCCCTGAAATTCACAACTTATCTAGTGTCTCTGAGAAGCATATCACATTTTGCCTTGCAATTATTTGTTTATCTCTCTTTCTGTATAGTAAGTTCCTTTTGCTTAGGGCAGTGATTCTCCCAGTGTGGTCTCCAGACCCACAGCATCAACATCACTGGAAATGTTTTAGAAAGGAAATTCTCAGAGCTTACCACATACCTACTGAATTAGAAACTCTGGTAATTGGATGTGGCAACCTGCAGTTCATAAATCTTCCATGTGATTCTGATGAATGTTAAAGTTTGCAAACCACTAGTTTAGATTACCCAAATCTGATTTATAACACTGTTTAAGGCACATAGTTGGCATTTACCATTGTGTGGATGACCTGTTAAACCATAAGCCAAAGGACTCAGTAACTATGAAATTGATAACTCTATTGCCCAAATATCATGAAAAAAAATTCAGATATACATAAAGAAAAAATGGAGGAGACAGAAATCAATTGGGAATAGCCAAATAAGACAGCTCTCTTTATGTTCATTGTCTTTAGTTATGACTTTTCTTGGCCAAACTTGGACATTAAAAAGCATGGATTAAATTTTAGGATACGCATTTTTGTTGAGATATTGAATGTTTTAAAATGCTGAAAATTAACCTTACTTCAAAAGAACATAATTTATAAGATGCTGTAATGTATTAGTGGAGGCCTTGATAATGTTTTTTCAGGAGAATTGTTTTCTAGGCTCTTTAATAAAACTATGCTTCACAAATAATATAGGAAGAGCCAAAGCTCTTTCCATTGATTTCAGTTTCCTATAGCATGGTAAATAATTTAGCCTTCTATGTGTTATTGGCCAGTGCAGATTGTCTTTTGGAAGTCAGTGTTTAGTCCCTAAAAAACAAAGAACTGGGATTTTTAATGGTTTCTTTTTTTCCTTTTTGTCCTACAAATTCCCCCTCCTTGACTTTCCACCTTACAGGATTGATGAGGATCTGAATTTGCAGGTCATAGACATTGTGTCTAGAATAAAGTTTAATTGTGTTTTACCTGTCTTAAAACCTAGAGCTCACACAGGCTGGCCGTATAACCCCACAATATAAGCCAATTGCCTGGTCCTGAGGCATTTATCCCTAGAGGGCAATGATATTGTCTCTTTTATAAGTAGCTTTAAGGGGAGGAATAATAAAAATGGGAATAACAAAAGCTGACATTTATAAAGCCCTTTCTCTGTGCCAGGCAAGTTAGAGTAAGGACTTCGTAGGCATTATCTAATTTAATCCACTAAGTATTACATGCTGTTTAAAAGCCCCTGCTAACCATATCAGGAAGTAATTTCCAAAACTTTTCAGTTTTATGGAACTTTAAAAGATACAAAAATGTTTCCATCATTTAGAATCAAACTCCCTTGAGAGATAATATTTCATTTTGATATAAATATATGTATATATTGACTTATATATTTATAAATAAACTTACTCTTTCTCCATACTCAAGTTTGAATGGAGGGGGATATTGATGGAAAAGTTTGCTTTCGAGAAAGACTTGAGAATCTGAAGATATAACTGTGCTGTACAGCTAGGAATATTCAGACTGCTTGTGGTTCTTTTGTTTCTGGGAGCTATTCCCTGTTCCAATCTTGTATTAACAGTTTTTCTTTTCTTTCTTTTTGTCTGCCCTAGTATACTGGGGCCATGCATGGGGTATTCTCAGATGGGTGACTTATCTTTGGCAAAGTGGTATGTGAACACCTTCCTGGTTGAGACCAGAAGCTGTTCCCAGCCCCTTACGCTCCTGAATGGACAGGAAATAGATCACAAGATGAGAGCAGCTTAGATATGAGTCAGGTGATTTTATTAGTTCTATGGGGAGTAGATGACCTTGAAAATCCTTTCCAGCTCTGAATTTTACTATGAGATGTAAGTCTTGGGAGATGTCCTTCCGAGGTGCCTGTTGGAAGTTAACATTAAATACATTAGCCAGTATTACCATGTTATTCCCTGATTTTTTGAAAATCCTATGGTTTTAGTAGAAGCTTATTGGGCAAGAAAATACAGATGAGTCAGAAGAAGAAAGAAAAAGGGAGAGAGATGAAAATTTGAGAGCTCAGGCCAAATGATATTAAGGAATTAGGTAGGTCCTTTTTTTCTGTATTTGTTTTCTAATTTTATTTTTATTTCTCCTCAGCTTCATTGAGATATATGTGATCAATACAAATTGTTTAGGTTTAAGATGTATAATGTGATAATTTGATATACATTGTGAAATGATTACCACAATCATTAATTATCACATCTATCACCTCACATAGTTACCCTTTTTGGTTGTGAGAATTCTTAGATCTACTAGCAAATTTCAATTATACAATATAATATTAACTATAATTACCATGCTGTACATTAGATCCTCAGAACTTACTCTTCTTGTAACTGAAAGTTATTTGTTGATTAAATGAAACTTCTGTATCACTCCCTTCAAAATTGCATTCCTTCTTACGTTCCTATTGATTCCACCATCTCTCTGTCCCAGTGACTTGCAGTAGCATTGGATTCTGACAGGTGTTACCCTACACCTCCCTTCCTCCTCATTCCTAAGTGGTATTTAGCAGAGGATTGTGAAGGGAATGGGAATGGTGAGAGACTGGAGAGGTATAGACAATAGAGGGATGCATTTCCTGTAAAACAGAGGTACCCAACCCCTGGACCATGGGCCAGTACAGGTTCATGGCCTGTTAAGAACCAGGATGCACAGCAGGAGGTGAGTGATGAACCAGCGAAGAAGCATTACCACCTGAGCTCCGCCTCCTCTCAGATCAGGGGCAGCATTAGATTCTCATAGGAGACCAACTGAACCCATTGTAAAGTGTTTATGTGAGGGATCTGGGTTGCCTGTTCCTTATGGTAATCTAATGCCTGGTGACCTGATGTGGAACAACAGTTTCATTCTGAAACCACCACCCTCCCCCAGTTCATGGAAAAATTGTTTTCCACAAAACCAGTCTGAGGTGCCAAAAAGGGGACTGCTGCTGTAGAGAATTTCCAAACAATAAGAAAACTAAAAGTTTGTCTGCTTTTTTTTTTTTATCATCATGCAAAGGCAAGAGCAATGTCAATGACAAAATACTTCCCTCCACAGAAGGTTCCTACTAAGTTCACCTCACCTGCTATGTCACTGCGTTTTAGTAAAGGGAGCTTAAGTTCTTTTGGAAATGGAGAAGATACGGACCGCTGTTCACCATGATACTCTTAGAAAAATCTAATAGCCTTTTCTTTCTTTTGTGTGTTTTGTGTGTGTTTAGGCAAGGAAACAGTTACTATTCTTCCAGGAGCCTCTTTTTTCTCCAGCGATGAATCATTTGCAATGATTAGAGGGTACGTAATAACAGAGCCCCTCATGTTTTACACAGTGTGGAATGAGCTGAGTCATCCTCTGAGTATGTTAGCAAGGCTCTGAAACACAGCCACATTTCCCAGCCAGAAAGCTATCAGGAGTTTGTTTGGCTGCAAGATGTGAAGTTATTCACATCAAATGCTGAGCATTGAATATCCAGCCCACCGTTAGGAAAGGAACCCTCAAAATGGAATCTATGTCTTTGTGCCAACCAGACTGAAATAAACATTTCTAAGATTCGTTCTGAGGATTCTAACATTTTCTTCAAAGTGTGTTCACTTTCTAGCTAGTGTTTGTCTTCAAATAGTCACATTCTACCTCACTGAAGGAAACAATCTCCCTGTGTACACCTGATCATAATTTGTTATTGAGACAGTGTATACTATAAAAAAATTCTTAATGATTCTTTTTCTATATCAGCTTGGATCTGATCTATTTGGAAATCAGTTATATGGTGGGGGAAGCAAATATATTTTGGTGTTATGAAATTATTCTAATTGCTGGCAAGTTCAAGCAAAGGGGACAAAAGCTTGTTAGGTTTGCTTTATTCTTCCTCTTTCTTTCTCAGCGGACATGTCGATCTGACAATGCTAGGAGCGATGCAGGTTTCCAAATATGGTGACCTAGCCAACTGGATGATACCTGTAAGTAGACATTTTTTATTCTGAATTATGCTTGGATCAGAATAATTATTTTTTAAATACTAAGGCAAAAATCTTGTCAAAGGGCCATGAGATCACGAGTCTTTTAAAAATGAAATATTTTAATATGTATTTCATATTAGAATCAAATTTTAATTAAGCAGGCACTGAGACGTATTCAGCTTTGCCAGTTTACCATGTAGTTGGGACTAAAAGTAGTCAAGGTCAGAGCCAAAACATCTTCCTTAGAAGACACCAAGTTGGAGGAGACTTAAAAAACAGAAAAAGTGCTAATTATAGACAGAAAGTAAGAAATACAAATATTTACCATAACTGAAGTTTTAAACTAGAAAGAACAATTAACAAGTTTGTTAATGTTAGTTCTATTAATCAGTGATTGAAATAATCTTGATTGGTCATGTGACCTCATGAATAATCATTGTCCTCTACTATGGAATGCAAAACCTGTGAGAATTTAGCTTCCTCATGACATGCACAGTTGTCATTTAATAATGACCTAAATCAAGGAAGAAACCTCTTAGAATTAGCTTTGAAAACAGGACTGTTATCACTGACTTAATTCATGAGTGTAGTTCATTGTAGACCAGGTTGTTGCTTCCCAGTTATGTGCATGGAAACGACAATGGCTATGTTTATGATTATGAGGTCATCTTGGCTGGTAGCCCAGTTGCTCTTTGTGTGTGTATTTAAGGATTTTCATGTGTTTCTCTATAGAACCAGCTAAGAAGAATCTTGTCAAATAACTGAGGCTGGTGTTCTATGATATGACAATTTTCTTGAATTTGCTTTTTAATAATTTTTTGAAGAAGATGGATTAATGTAGTTGATAATAATATTAGAGATCATGTTAGTCTAGCTCATTTGATCTAGTGCCACCTGAAATGTTATTTTAAGTTTTAATGATTATTCAAGCCCTAGTTTCCAAACTTGATGGTATATTGGAATCTCCTCAGAGTTTAAAAAAATTTCAGTGCCTGGGTTCCAGCCCAGATAGTCTGTAATTCAGTTAGTCAGGGATGTAGCCTGGACACTGGGTCATTCAGAGCAACTCAGGTGGTTCTAATATGTGACCAGATTTGAGAACCAGCATATTAAAGATTGATTACAACTCAGCCCATTTTAAAATGTAAGAGAAAAACATCATTGAGTCATCGTAGTAAGAACTCTTAGCAAATTGTGGATTATGTTGTCAGTTTAGTTGTAAAAATATTGATCTTTCTGAATCAGCCATAATTATAAGGGTTAACCGCTTTTAGTTGCTTCAAAAAAAACATCAGGGAGGGTCTCCTAAGCTGACGTCATACAGTAAGTCAGACTGAAAGTATGTGGAAGTACTTGTGCAGGAAATTGGAATGTATTTCTGTTTTCAAATTTTAGAAAAGGGCCATATAGGGTAGTAGAGCGAGTATAGGAAAGCAAGCCCTGGGTTTTAGCACTGACTCTACCAGTAATTGAGGTGTCACCTTGGACATTTCACTTATGCTCTTTGGGTTAAAATGCCCTCATCCATAAAGTGAGGGTTTGAAACCAGATAATTTTAGGGGTCTCATTTGGTTCTCTTAGCTTAGTGGGTAAGAGCAAGACCCTGTAGTGAGATAGTCTTGGGTTAAAGTCTTACTTCTGACACTGGCTGGCAGTGTAACTTGAGTTGATTTCCTATTTTTCCTCATCTGTAAAATAGGAATCATATAATAGTATCTACTTTGTAGGACTATATGAAGGACTACACATGATAATGTACGCAAAGTACATAGCACAGAGCTTGACACATAGCACCTGGTAGATTGGTTATTATTTTTAGAAGAAGTTGCGGATACCTGGCAAAGAAGAGAAAAGCATTGGGTCCTATGAACAACAGCAGTAGGGTTTTAAATATATCTGTTTCTCTGGACTAATGATTTTTGAAATCAGGTTGCACAGTGGTCCTGGGTATGGAGCAGAAATGTGTTAAATATCTTCTTCCTTTTGGGGAACATGCACATCTTTATATCAGTGTAAGATTTGTTTAGATTATGATTTAGCATGCAGTAAGGCTGGAAATTCTCATAGTGACAATGCACATTATGTAGTTATTTGTAGAAAAGTTTTTCCAATGTGTATTATATTTTTACATATCCTGTTAAGATTCCTGTGAGTGGCTAAAATACAAATGTTTATTACTTTATACTTTTCTCAATATAACTTGGAGCCTATGAGTTCCCAAAGGAATGGACCTCGTGTGTTGAACAACTCTGGAGTTCTGTAGGAACATCATGGAAATCTAGTTGAGAAAAATTAACCATAAAAAGTGTTCTTGGGTTTGGTTCCACTGTTTCGGTAGTGGAAGTTGGTAGTGTTACTTCTGATTAGCGTTTGTTTTGTTGCATTCATAACTGATAATCATTTCCTGACTTCTTTGTATATATTTTCATTATTTGAGACTCAGGGAAGCTTCAGAATCAAGACCATCAGGTTTAGTTTGGTTTGAATTTCAGCTCTACCTTTTAAAATTATGTGATCTGGAGCAAGTGTTTTTGCTAGGATTAAGTGAGAAGAAAATGAAAAGTGAACACTGTAAGCAGTCTCTAAATACTGGCTGCTATTAAGTAATGCTCTATTACTTGAAATTAAAGAGAGAATATTTACCTTAAAATACAATGGTATAAGCAAGATGATTTTACAGGAGCCAGTATAACCTGCTTATCCTAAGTCCTTATTCAAGCACCAAAAA